>JAQZBX010018421.1:0-34646 GCA_029593785.1 Cabassous unicinctus | reverse complement strand
TTTTTTTTTTTTTTTTTTGATTTGCTAAAATTAAAGTAGGAATATAATGTTATGAACTTAACCTCTGAACACAATCTAAATTGATAAAATCACCTGGCCAAAAATTCTTAATGGTTGTGACTCTGGATAAGAAAATTAAATTTTTGTGCTCTTTTTCGTCATCTAAAAATGCGTATAATAGTAATATATATGGTATAATGTTTTCATCTGGATAAATGTGTGAAGAAGGGAAGTATTTATACGAGTGTCATGTTCATTCTATTTATGCAATATATAGGAAGATATAAATATATGAGTCTATTATAAAATTTCCAAAATGTTGATTTTTACCTCATTTATATTTGGCAGACAGTTAAGATTTTTTTTCAGACATATTTTGCAAACTCCTATATATTATGATTTTCATGAATCATAAGGCTGAATTTTTTTAAAAGCCAAAATTCCTATTTAAAAAAAAAGTGGTTTAGAAGTCATTCATCCTAAATATCACCTTAGATTTCTCAACAGTTTACAGCACTTTATTGCTACTATGGAAAGAAGGAATAACACAAATATGCCTTACTTCATCCTTTTGGACTTGACAGACTCTGAAGTGATCCAGCGGTTCCTTTTTAGGTTATTTCTCCTGATATACCTGATTGCCATGCTGAGAAATGCAGGAATGATACTGAAAATTCACCTCCATCTCCAGCTTCACACCCCCATGTGCTTTTTTCTCAGTCACCTCTCTTTACTAGACCTCAGTTACTCAACGGTCATAATACCTAAAACCTTAGAGAACTTACTGACTTTCGACAAGAATATTTCATTCATGGGTTGCTTCACACAGATGTCTTTTTTTCCCCCTCTTCTCTGTTACTGAATTTTTCCTTCTCTCGTCTATGGCCTATGACTGCCACGTAGCTGTTTGCAACCTTCTTCACTATTCAGTTGTTATGTCCAGGAGACTCTGCTGTGCCCTCATCACTGCAACCTGCATGTTTAGTTTTATCGAATCATTAGTAAACCTTCTTTTCATAAACAGTTTGCATTTCTGTGGCTCCAATGTAACCTAACACTTTTCCTGTACCTTAACTTCAATTTTAACCCTGTCCTGCACTGACATTCATGACACTGAAACAGTGATAATGATTTGTGCTAGTTTAAACATAATGGTGACTCTTAGCACAATCTCTTTTTCCTACATATCTATTTTGTCTACTATCTTGAAAATTAATTCCTTGTCAGGGAAACACAAAACCTTCACTACTTGTGCATCCCATCTCCTGCGAGTCACCATCTATTATGGCACAAGTTTTACTTATTTAAAACCAAAGATGTCCTACTCCTTGAACAGGGATCAAGTGGCCTCTGTGTTTTACACTATGGTCATACCCATGCTGAATCCACTCATTTATAGTCTAAGGAAGAAAGAGGTGAAAAATGCTTTCATTAGAGTCATTCAAAAGAGGGAGGATTCCAAGCAATAGAAGGGATGGTAATGCCGAATATTTAAGTGCATCTTTTCTTTCTTCTCTATTTGGACATTAAGTTGACTTCTTTCTAAACAAAGTAGCATCCTTTAATTAGTTTGCATTTCTGTTTCAACATTCTCTATTTTTACCATGCATTCTCTGGAACATATCCAAGAATGTGTTTTCAGAAATCTACATAGTAATTTGAATTCATGGAATATATGTTAATCTTTGGTTTAAATATATGTGATTTTTAAGGGCTACTAATTTAAGAGAAAATAAATCTTATTTTTCAATTGTGTTCTGGAAATTCCCATGTATTCCAGAGCATTTCAGAAAATTTTATTATGGAGAGCTCTTTCAGAAATTATTCAATTAATTCTCTAGGGAAGAAATTTAGCATAGTCTTAAAGAGTACTTTTTTGGACTAGAAAATATAGGTTTTAGGTTCCAGACCCATCAGCTCTTTAGCTGTATATTACCTAGTAAATCCCTAAAATTTGAAGTCTAGTTTCATCAAGTAGAAATCACAAATAATTCTAGATTTATAGAGTTATTTTCAAGATGAAATTATATAATAAATGGACAAATTCAATGTAGCACTAATAAATTTTGACCATGATCACCAGGATGCTTACATCCTTACAAAATTTTGAATATACATTAGCTTTTGTTATGACAGTTTTTGCTGGAGGTTTATAACTATTTTTGGCAAATCTGATTAATAAAGAAACAAATAACTATTAAAGGAAAAAGACCTCTTCAATATTTGGTCTTAGAGCAAAGTGAAATATAGTGATAGAATTATGTTACAGAAAAAGTGTGTGAGAACATTGATGAAAATCTAGAAAATATTTTGAAATATTAAATAAAAACGAACTATCTTAGTCATTTTTGAGAGCTTTGTTCATGGTCTTCTAGACAAAACTTATATGTGAAATGTACCAAAATGTTTCCATTATTCCATATAAGAACCCTGTACATTTTAAGCATTAATTAATATTTCCTTTTAAATGTACCTCAACATAATCTGGAATTGCAGTTTTAATATTCCTAACATTTGATGCATATTAAAGAAAGTATGTTTTCTTCATGTTCCTATATTTACTATTTTGATTTAAACTTTAGAAATGATTGTTAGATATAATTTTTGCCTTCAAGCGGTTTGTATTCTTTTATATTTATGTTTTAATTATAGAATTATATTTGTTCATTTTCTTAAATATTTTTGAAGTATTAAATTTCATACACTTTTATAGGATGAAAATATTAATGAATTCTCACAAGTTCATCATATATTTATTAATTTATTCAAATATAAAATGTATTTTATTATCCTCTACATCCTGAATTCCTAAAAAGTTTTTAACTTCTCATATGTATTATCCATTTAAATTGCTGTATTAAAATAAATTTTTGTTCTGCACTCTACGTTGTCTAGAATCTATATGTATTACAATTTCTCTTTGTTTTGTTCACACTTATCTATCTTTGATAAGCATTTACTTTTTAATACTACAGTTGTTTTTCTCTCATCTTGTGCTTGCATTGTGTTTTTTTCTTATATTAATAGGCCTTAGACATTTTCAGGTCTTTCTCATGAACTGTGCTGGCCTTTCTTTCATTTATGTACATTTCTATAATTTAGACAAGGTATCCTTTTGATTTTCCATGGCAATGATGGTCAAGAGTTTCTCTAATTTTACAGATAGTAATAAGTTCAATTATTACTTATGCTTTAATTAACTCCAGAGCATTCTATTTTCTTATAATATATTCTAGAAAGCATTTAAGATGTTATTAAATAAATGTTACATGGATTTTATTTACTGAGCACCAACTGAGTGCCAGACAATATTCTAAGGGCTTAAGGCTTAATTATGATATAGTTAACATAGATTATCTTCACAAGATAATTCCAGGTAGATACTTGAAATATCTAAAAGTTGATCTCAGGTAATGAGAAGCCATATCTTACTTGTTCCAGCAAAGACTTATGGAAATCCTGGAATTTTCTTTATGTCATACATCTACATCATCATCATATATTTATTCTCTGTGTAGAATATAGTTGGAGTATGACCAATTCTCAAATCATCCTCTGGTAACACCCTAGCCAAAACAACCATCATCTCATTCCTTATATAATTGCCAGAGTCTTCTAGATTGTTTTCCAATCAAATAAGCCAAATACAATTAATAGGAAAATGAAATAATAGTAAGTTTAAATATAAGAAATAAAATACATAAAAATTAAAAAATCTAAAAATAAAATAAAATTAAAAGATTGGGATATTATAAATACTGAAAAATATATAAAATTTTTTTTGAAGTTTTACCTTTCATCACTGTAATATCTGGTATCCTGTCTGTACAGTGGAAATTTCTTGAATTTATTCCCCCATGTTTCCATTTTGTTTTCAAAGAAGTTTTAGGTCACAGTAAAGTCACATACAGACTACATGGGACTCTCATAGACCCAATATCCTACCCTTTTCCTTTTTCCCATATTATACCTTTTTATATGTGTATGGTACCTTTCTTATAACTGACATACAAATAGTCAAACATATCTACTGAACATGGTCAGTGGTTTACATTATGGTTAACATTTTAGGCCATACATTTTTATAAATTTTGATGATATTTAACATGGGCTGTTTCCATCATTGTAAGATCATATAGACCACTTCCATTGCTTGCTAAATCCGCCCAGTTTGACCTATTCTATTCCTCCCTCCCCCTCTCCTCGGGGCTCATGCCAAACCCCTGGCTTCACTCCTTGGATGACAAGATTCATAATTACTTGCAACAGCACTAGAAGCCTGCTCTGGGTGCACCCTACACCATTGCCCCACACCCAGCACTCTAAATCAGTAATATCATCATATTGCCATAAGAGTTTTCCAAACTTTGTACTATCAACAACATATCCACAAATCACCAGTGTTCACCTGGTCCCTTTCCCAACCCTCTCCCCAGTTCCCTGGAATTGCCAACCCACCCTGCCAATCTAAACACCTGTCAAATATGTACCACCCAACCCAATAATATCACTACCTTCCTGTCATATCCCTTCAATATACAACTACACAGTTTCACCTTACCATAGATTACATCCATATGGGTGTTTACGCAACTTTCTTCTCCCTTTCTATTTCCTGTAAATCCATCTTCTAGGCAATAGTTCTGAGACGGCTCAATTTGTGTAAATCATACAACTTTTGGCAGTAGTGAATAATGTCACTATGAACATTGGTGTGCATACTTCTGGTCATGTTTTTGCATTAAATACTTCTGGGTATATACCCAGAAGTGTAATTGCTGGATCATATGGTAGTTCTAGATTTAGGTTTTTGAGGACCTGCCTAACGGTCCTCCACAATGGCTAGACCATTCTACATTCCCACCAGCAGTGGAAGAGTGTTCCCTTTCCTCCAAATCGTCTCCAACACTTATATTCCTCTGTTTAATAGCCACAAAGTCTAATGGGTGTAATGTGGTATCTCATAGTTTTGATTTGCATTTCCCTAATAGCTAGTGATGTTGAGCATTTTTTCATGTCCTTTTTAGCCATTTGTGTTTCTCCCTTGGAGAAGTGTCTTTTCGGGTCACTTGCTTATTTTTCAAATGGGTTGTTTATCTTTTAATTTTCAAGGTGTAGTATTTCTTTATATATGGTAGATATTAACCTCCTATCAGATATATGATTGCCAAATATTATCTTCCATTGGGTAGTCTGTCTTTTTACATTTTTGATAATGTCCTTTGAAGTGCAAAAGTATTAAATTTTGAGGAGATCCCATTTATCTATCTTTTCTTTCACTGCTTGTGCTTTGAGTGTGAAGTTCATGAAGTAATTTCCTATTAAACAGTCCTATAGTTGCTTCCGTACACTATCTTCCAAGGTCTTTGTAGTCTTGGCTCTTATATTTAGATCTTTGATCTATCTTGTGTAGATTTTTGTATAAGGTGTGAGATGGTGTTTTACTTTCATTCTTTTGGCTATGGATATACATATCTCCAAGCACCATTTTTTGAAGAGGCCATTCTTTCCCAGTTGAGTGGGCTTGGTGGCTTTGTCAAATATCAGATGAGTGTATATGAGAGGATCTATATCAGAACACTCAATTTGGTTCCACTGGTTGTTATGGCTATCCTTGTGAAAATGCCATGCAGTTTTGAACTCTGTAGATTTGTAGTGTGTTTTAAAGTCAGGTAGTGTGAGACCTACAATTTCAATTTTCTTTTTCAATATGTCTTTAGCTATCCAGGGCCTCCTACCCTTCCTAATAAATTTTGTAGTTTGTTTTTCCAATTCATTAAAAAATGTTGTGCGATTTTTATTGGGATTGCATTAACTCTGTAGATTAGTTTGGGTAGGATAGAGATCTTTATGATGTTTAGTCTTCCTATCCATGATCAGTTAATATTTTCCCTTTTATTTAATCTTCTTTGATTTCCTTTATCAGTGTTGTGTAGTTTTTTGTATGTAAGTCCTTTACATTTTTAGTTAAATTTATTCCTAAGTGTTTGATTCTTTTATTTACTATTGTAAATGGTAGTTTTTTATTTCCTCCTCAGATTGCTCTTTACTGATGTATAGAAATGCTACTGATTTTTGAGCATTGATCTTACAGCCTGCAACTTTACCGATCATATTTAAAATTTCTAGAAGCTTTGAAGCAGATTTCTCAGGGATTTCTATGTATAAGATCATGTCATCTGCAAATAGTGAAATTTTCACTTCTTCCTTTCCAATGTGGATGGCTTTTTTATTTATATCTCTCCTCAATGCTTGCGGAAGTACTTCTAACACAATGTTAAAAAGAGCGGTGATAGTAGACATTCTTGTCTTGTTCCTGATCTTAGAGGGAAAGCTTTTAGGATTCTACCATTGAAAATGATGATGGCTGTGGGTTTTTCATTTATACCTTTTATCATGTTCAGAATGTTTCCTGCTAATTCTCTCTTTTGCAGAGTTTTTGTCAAGAAAGAGTGTTGTATATTGTCTAATGCTTTTTCTGTGTCTATATAATGATAATATATATATTTTTTCTTTTTTCTGTTTATTACATTGATTTATTTTCTTCTGTTGAATCATGCCTGCATACCCGGTATGAAACCCACTTGGTCATGGTGTATAATTCATTTGATATGTTGTTGAATTCAATTAGCAATTATTTTGTTGAGGATTTTAGCATCTGGGTTCATTAGAGAGATTGCTCTGTAATTTTCCTTTCTTGTGGCATGTTTGTTTGGCTTTGGTATTAGGCTAATGTTGGCATCATAGAATGAGTTAGGCAATGTTCCTTTCATTTCTATTTTTTGGAAGAGTTTAAGTAGCATTGTAGTTAGTTCTCTCTGGAATGTTTGATAGAATTCACTTGTGAATCCATCTGGTCATGAGCTCTTCATAGTTGCCATCTTGTTGGCATACAATTTTTCAAAATATCCTCTTATGATACTCTTTATTTCTGTGGGGTCAGTGGTGATATCTCTTTCTTCATTTTTTATTTTGTGTATCTGCATCTTCTATTTTTTTTTTGTTAGCCTGTTTAAGAGTTTGTCAATTTTATTGATCTTCTTGAAAAACAGCTTTTAGTTTTGTTTATTTTTCCTAATGTTTTAATATTTTCTATTTCATTTAATTCTGCTCTAATCTTTGTTATTTCCTTCTTTCTACTTCCTTTGGGGTTAGTTTGTTGTTGCTTTGCAAATCCTCCAGGCGAGCTGTTAGGTCTTTGATTTTCGCTCTTTCTTCTTTTTTGATATATACATTTATGGCTATGAACTTCTCTCTCAGTACAACTTTTGCTGCATCCCATAAGTTTTGATATGTTGTGTTCTTATTTTCATTCACTTCAAGGTAGTTACTGATATCATTTTAGATTTCCTCTTTTTCCCACTGTTTGTCGAAAGGTGTGTCGATTAATTTCCATATCTTTGCACCTAATCTGATTCTCTAGTCCTTACTGATTTCCATTTCATTCCATTGTGGTCAGAGGAATTACTTTGTGTAATCTCATTCTTTCTGAATTCATTGAAATTTTTTCTGTGGCCTAGCATGTGGTCTATCTTGGAGTATGATACATGTGCACTTGACAAGAATGTATGTCATGCTGTATTTGGGTATACTATTCTGTTCATGTCTATTAGATCCAGATCCTTTAATGTATTAACCAAAGTCTTGATTGATTCTCTGATGAGATGTTCTGTCTAAGGATCTTAAGGGTGTATTAAAGTTCTCCACTATAATTGTAGAGGCATCTATTTCTCCACTTAATTTTTCCAGTGTGTGCCTCATGTATTTTGAGGTGCCCCTGTTAGATGCATAAATATTTATGATTGTTCTTTCTTTTTGAATGATTATCCCTTTCACTAATATATAGTGTCTGTCTTTGTCTCTTACGATAGTTTTGCATTTAAAGTCTATTTTCCCTGATAATAGTATAGTTACTTGTGCCATTTTTTTGGTTATTGTTTTCCTGTAAGATTGTTTTCCAGTCATTCACTTTCAGCCTTCTTGAACCCCTTGGTCTACAGTAGGTTTCTTTTAAACAACATATAGGTTGGTCATATTTCCATATCCATTCTTCCAATCTGTGTCTCTTGACTGGTGAGTTTATTCCATTAACATTCGGTGTTACTACTTTCAAGGAATTACTTAGATTAGCCATATTTTCTTTGGGTTAATGTAAGTCATATGTTGTTTTTATTTCTCTTTTTGTCTTTTTAGTTGTTCTTACACTCTCCTCCAACTCTCTCTTTCCTGTTTTTTTTTCCTTTAAACCTGCAGAACTCCCTTTAGTATCTCTTGAAGGGAAGTTTTCTTCTTGGCATCTTCCCTTATTTCTGTTTCTCTGTGAATATTTTGTAGGCTCCATCATTTTTGAATTCCAGCTTTGCTGCATAGAGAATTCTTGACTGGAATTTTTTTTTTCTTTTAGTACCTTAAATATGTAATACCAGTGCCTTCTTGCCTCCTTGTTTTCAGATGAGAAATCAGTACTTAATCTTATTGAGCTTCCTTTGAATATGGTTCTCTTTTCTTTTGCTGATTTCATTATTTTCTTTGTCTTGAGCATTGGACAGTTTGATGAGTGTATGTATTGTAATAGGCCTGTTGGGATTTATACTGTATGGGGTTGTCTTCACTTCCTGGACTTGTACAGACATCTCTCTCAGTAGGGTTGGGATGTTTTCAGCCATTATTTCCTCCAACACTCCTTCTGTCTCCTTTCCCTTCACTTCTCTCTCTAGGATGCCTATAATGCGTATATTTGTGCATTTTTTTGTTGGCATTCAAATCCCTAAGTCCCTGATGGATTTTCTATCTTTTTATATATTTGTTTTTCTATCTGTTTGATTTCTGAGGTACTGCTTTCTCCGTGACTAATTCTTTTTTCCACATTTCAAATCTACTGTTATGTTTTTCCAGTGTCTTTTTTATTTCTTGGATTGTGCCATTCATCATGATCATACCTGTTATCTTTTTATGTATGTTAACAAATTCTTCAGTATGTTCTCCCAGTGTCTTCTTAATATCCTTAATTTCTTCCTGCACTTCATTAAGTTGGTCTATGATATTTTGTTTGGACAGCTTTGATTAGTTGTTCAAAGTTCTGCACCTCTTCCTGGTTTTAAGTTTGTTCATTGACTGGGCCAAGGTTTCTTGTTTCTTAGTATGGTTTGTAATTTTTTGCTGCCCTCTGGTCATCTTTTTAACTTTATTGGTGTATTCAGTTGATTAACTTCTATTTTACTTTAGGGATTTATTTAATTTCTGTTTTTTGTGTGTGTTGTTTTCTCTTTGAAACTTTGATTTTCTTATTCTATTTCATTCCTGTTGTCTATGTTCTTTTCGAAGAAAAAAATAGGGCTAGAGAAAGTGAAAGAGGTACAAAAAGTAAAAGAATACCAGTACTAATAATAGTAATTGTTAGAAGTGTTACCTTTTGAGACCTTGGAAAAGAATATTTAACTCATGTAAGCAGTATAGACTAATAGGAATTTAAAAAAGTGGGGTACTAACCATGAAATGGGAAACCAAATAGAGAAAAATATATCGGCTGAATTAAAAGGTCAGTATGATGAGGAGAAAGGGAAAGAGAAAAGAAAATACAAAGAGAAAAAAGTTAATAAAGAAAGAAAACAGCATAGATGAGGGAGAAATAAAAACCAGAAAAATTGAGGACTAAACAAAGAGAGATGGAATGTAAGAAAAATACCAGAAAGCAGAAGACAGAATGATGAGGGAGGGAAAAGAGATAGTATTGGTATGCAAAATTGGTAGACACAGAAAAGGGGAGATCAAGGAAGAGGAAACATAGTAACCATGAATCAATCCACAGCACCTTGAGGAATTTATCTCTTTGTCCAGATCCCTCTAGATAGATGTATTCAAGCCTCCTACTCTGTGGGCTACCAAAACAACTCACTTGGGCAGAATCTTGCCCCCATTCAGTCATTTTTTTGTGAGAGAGATCTGAAATGTTCATTTGAAAGAAAAAAAAATAGGACCAGAGTAAAGGAATGAGATAAGAAAACAAAAAGAATAATAGTAATGGTAATAGTAAAGGGTAGGAGAGCAAATGTACAAAATCTATGAAATTGAAAAATTAACACAAGTTAGAAGCACAGAGAAATAAGATTAAGAAAGTGGAATATAAAAAAGAAAACAAGAAACAGAATACAGACAAATACATAGAATGAATTGAAATGCTGTAATGGCAAGAAGAAAGAAAAAGAATATGGAACAGAGAGAAAGAAAAAAGTAAAAGAGAGAAAGTATACAGAGAAAAATAGAGAGAGGGAGAAATACAAACAAGAAAACTTGGAGAGCAAATAAAAGAGGTGGAATGAAAGAACAACAATGGAAAACAATATATGTAATGATGAATGAGTGAAAAGAAATAGTGTAGATACAATAGATCAGTAACCAAAAGCATATAAGAAAAATGAAAGAAAAATAAACAAGTAGAGAAAGAAAGCAAGGTGATAAGAAAGCAAGAAAGAAGACAGCAGCAACTCATGTTTTAAAAAAAGGAGACAAATGAAAAGATATAACAAATGCAGAAATCCAGCCTTCTTCCATAGACCCTTAAAGATCTTCTCAGGCTGCTTGTGTTTTTTAATCACTCACCCTGTATCCTGCTTTCGGCAGGGTTTGAACTGAGTTTTATTGAGTAAAATAATAGAAATAAAATAAAATCAATCTTTTTTTAAAATAATAAGAGAGGCAAGAAAAGCTAATACAAAGAAAATGTCTAAAAGTTTCAGCTGGATGCCTGATAACCTGGTGGATCTCTTCTTAAGGAATAGCCATGAATCAAACCAAGGACCTCATATATGCTAGGCAGGAATTCTTCCACTGAGCTATTCTGAGTCCTTGGGTTATTTAGCCTTTCACAAGTTTATCAGCCCCTTTTCCCTCTGGCAGGTTAGATCCACTGCAGTCAGCTGGAGTGGTGCTGATCTCCTCCTGTCTCTGCCTTCTAACTGATATAATTCTTCTTTTTACCCAGGTGGCTAGGCATGACTGCCAGCCTGATATGATCCGCCTTGCCTCTCCCTGTCAAGTCAGGGTCCCTCCAATATTCAAGGGGGCTAGACTTGCCACAAAAAAAATCACTCTCCAATCTCCCAGAACCCTCTTCCTCACAGGGAATCTGCTCCACACTCCAGTTTGGAGAAGTGGGCTGGGGTTTCTGCCTAGTCTGTCTGCCCTGAGGGCTGGGTATGTGTGTCCCTTCCAGACACTGAGGTAAGCAACCCCAATTTTTCCTGGGTTCCCTATCTGCCCCGTACCCTCCTAACTGACCCAGAGTACCTTCTCATGGAAGTAGAAGTCTGCTCTAATCTCAGTTAAATACAATTCACCAGGAGTTTTACCCTCACTTAATATCTCATGGAAGGTGGTGTGTGTTTGGTTGGGAGTCCTTCCCAGCAGCCGGGTGATTTAATAACTCATGATTACTTGTTTTGGCTTCTTTGTGTCTCTGACCCTCACTTTTCTGGGAGCTGGTAAGCAATGGCCTGGTTTGTTGTGTCCCAAAGCAGATCCCCATGGCAACCTCTGGCTTTTTCTTTGTTGTGTTTGTGAGAGCTAGGACTTATATGTCTAACCCTTTGGCCATATTCCCACAATCCTCCTGCTTGTCTTCTCTTTAAGTAGCACTAGGAACCAAACCTAGGACCTTTCAGAGTAGGAGAGAGGCACACAATGTCCTGTGCCACTTCAGCTCCCTGGTCTGCTCCATCTTACTGTCTCTCCTCTGTGTCTTTTTTTGTTGCATCATCTTGCTGCTCCCCTCAGCCCAGCACTTGATGCAGGCCAGCACTCCTGTGTGGGCCAGCACTCCGGGGTGGTCCAGGATTCCTCTTGGACCAGCATTCCATGAGGGCCAGAACTCTGCATGGGCCAGCTCTCCACTTGGGTCAGGTTATTGTATGGGCCAACTTGTCTTCACTAGGAGGCCCCCAGAATCAAACGCTGGACTTCTTATATGGTAGATGGGAGCCCAATCGCTTGAGCCACTTCTATTTCTCTGGATTGTAATTTTTTGTTGGTGTTTTCATATCTCACTTGCTAGATATATTTACTCTGGTTGCAGTTTCTCCCTTTAGTTTAAGGCTTTCTCATCTTTTCTCCCTTGCTCATTGTGTATTAGGTGTCAAAGATGTAGTTGATACTGTAAGCCATTGAGGTTGAAGCTGATCATGTTGCCCCAGGAATTGATGAAGTTTCTTTCATATCTTTCTTCTTTGGTAGTGGTAGGGACAGACCTGCTGCCATGTTTAATAATCCCAGTTGAACAGGACCAGGCTGTTGAGGTTGCTATGAGAGATGATGAAGATTTACACCCCTTTCTCCCTTACCTTGGTTGGGGATGGAGCTATAGTTGTGGGCAGCAATCTATGCCTTGTGGGTCCAAAATGACCAGATTCCCAGGTAAACTGACATAGTACAAGACCTTCTCCTTGCCCAGGATGGGAATGGACCCTCTGGAGTGCCCAAAAATCTAATCTGTGTAGGCCAAATATGCCTACAGTTGCCCTGAGAGGCTGAGGGAGTACTGTACCTGCTGCCATTTAGCGGGTAGGAATAGAACCACTAAAACACAACAGTTCAATCCCTGTAGGCCAAAAGTACCCACCATTGCCTGGAGAGGCTGAGGAAACACCAGCCACCTCTCATCTTATTGGGTGGTGGGGTTATTCTATGGGCACCAAACAGTTCAGTCCTGTTGGACCAAGAATAGCTGCTGTTTCCCAAAGAGGGTGAGGAAACATGAGTCCCCTCTTATCCTATTAGTGTATGGGATTGGATCCACAAGCACCCAACAATTGAATCTCTCTAGGCTGAAAGTACCCACCATTGTCTGGAAAGGCTGTGGAGACACCAGACCCTTCTATTCTTTTGAGGGTGGGGGTGCATCCATAGGCATCCAACAGTCCAGTCCATGAAGGCTTGAAGTGTCTCCTGTTGGCAAGAAAGGCTGTTGAAACACCAGCCCCTTATTTTCCTAATGGGGAGTGAGGGTGGATCCACAAATACACAACAGTCCAGGCTGGGTGTACCAAAAACACCTGCTGTTACCCAGAGAAACTGGGCACACACAGTCCATCTCTTGTCCTATTGGAGATTGGGGTGGAGCCACAGGATCCCAAAGGTCAGGTTCATGTAGGTCAAAAGAACCTGCAGTTGCCCTAAGCTGAGAGAACACCACTACTCTCTTATCCTGAGGGGGAACAGAGGTGGAGATGGACTGAAAGGCACTCAACAAACCAATTCATATGTGCCGAAAACACCTGCCTTTACCCAGAAAGGCCGAGGATACCCAGCTCCTCTCCTATCCTATTGGGGTGCAGGGATGCAGCCCCAGGTGACAGTCTATTCAATCTGTGCCAGCGGAGAGGACTTGGAGTTGCCTGGAGAGTGCGCTTCAGGACCCTCCAGCTTCCTCTCTTCTGGAGGTGGGGCTGGAGCCTAGGGGAGGGCTGCAGTCTGATCTTGGTGGAAAGAAGACAGACCCTAACTCCACTGGATTTTCAGTCAGCCAGGCTTCCCCTCATGCCAGGGGCAGAATCAAAATGGTAGCTACCACACCCTTTCCAACTTGGACAGGGTGAAACCTTGGCTGCTTCTAGGATTATGCTTTAGTCAGCCAAGTCCACAAATAAGTAGCTGCAGTCAGTGGGCAACTGTCTCTTCCTCCACTCTTTATGGGAAATGGAGCTTCTAACTCCAGCCATTGAATAGCTTCTGAGGTACCATGCACCACTGGAGAAGGATGGGCACTGTCCTCTGTGGTGTGGCTTGCACTTACCCAGAGAGCTTCTTACCTTCCAGAGGTGGGGATGAGGCTCAGGCTGGAGCTGCAATTTTGGGGGAAAGAAGCTGGTCCCTACAAGCACTGTTATTTTCAATCCACCTCACTTCCCCTCATGCCAGGGGCAGAGTCAGAATGGTGGCTCCCAGCCTCCTGCTTTGGACAGGCTAAAAGTTTAGCTGTTTCTAGGATTATCCTTAACCCACGGAATTTACTAATCAGTAGCTGAAGTTGGTTCCACACCATGTCTTCCTTCCATATTTTTTGGAAAATGGAGCTTCCAATTCCAGCCACGGAATAGCTCCCAAGGCAGCTTGTGCCTTGGGCACTGACTTTTGTGCACGGAGGGCTCAACTCACAAATCCTCTCTGCAGATGGGCAATCTCTTTCTCCCACACTTTCAAGGATGTTGCAGGATACTCTTCTGATCTCCTGGAGCCCCCAAACAGGTGCTTTAGATAGCTCTGTGTGACTACTAACTGCCCTATAGCCTGAGCTGACTTCAGGAGCTCCTTACTGGCTGCCATCTTTGCTTCGTGTTCAAGTCCACTTTTTATTCTTGTTCTTTTGTATTTTTTGTGATATTTTACTCTTATTACTTATTTATTTTCCTAGCTCTTGTATGGTTCCTCTTGTTATTATTATTATTATGTTATGATTTTTCTTTTTTCCTTGTTTTCTTTTATCTGGTCCTAACATATTTTTCAAGGGAACACAGAAAACAGAAAGTATATAGAATAAGAGGAACTGAAGGTCAAAAAGGAAGCTTGCCACATACACAAAAATACCCTAGAGTAGAAAGAGAAGATAACCAACAGAATAAGTCCATCAACATAAACAGTTGCCTAGACACCAACAAAATTTACAAGCCATACTAAGAAACAGGATGACATGGATCAAGTAATGAATAAACTGAAAAACAGGAGAAGCTGAACATGGAACAACTAATCAAGGATGTACAAACAAATATCATGAATCAACTTAATGAAATGAATGAAGACATATAAGATATTAAGAAAGGACTGGGGGAACATAAAGAAAAAAATCATACATAAAATTTAACAGATATGATGGTGATGAATATACATACAAAGCAATTTTTCTGAACTTAATGGAATAAAGCTGGAATTCTGTAAGGGGCAGTGAACCAGATTAAACACAAAAATATGGAATTTAAACAACACATTCTTAGACAATCAGTGCATCAAGAAGGAAATTGCAAAAGAAATCAGTAACTACCCTGAAATGAGTGAAAATGAAGACACAATGTATCAAAATCTATGAGATGAAACAAATGCAGTGCTGAGAGGGAAAGTTATAGCCATAAATGCCTACATTAAAAAAAGATGCAAGAGCTAAAATACCTAACTGCATATCTGGATGAACTACAAAAAGAAAAGAGGGGATTGTGGGAACACGGCCACAGAGTAAGGCTGCCTTGGGGACATGCTTTGGTGTACAGAAGACCAGGACACTGATTCACAATGCCCAGGAGACTGAGAGACAGAGAGATGAAGAAGCCAAAACAGCAAAAATGAGTTATTAAACCTCCTGGTTGCTGGGAAGTGATCCCCTCCCCCATTCCCAAGAGTGATGTTAAAACTTCTGGTGAATTTCATCTATAAGGAGAACAAAAAACTTCCTCCATGCCAGCTGCTTTGAATATATATAGAATGGGAAGGTACTCTGAGTTGTCTAGGAAGGTACTGGAAAGATAAAGAAGCCAAAGGAAAACCTTGAGTTGCTTGCCCCTGTGGCTGGATTCAGCACATATACCCTATCCTCAGGTCAAATAGCCCAGGTGGAACCACTGACTGACTGCTCTGAAGGGTGTGAGGTCTGATTCCCTGGGAGGATGAGGGGTCTGGGAGGGTGGAGAATGGTTTATTTGTGGTGAGTTTGACCAACTGAGTCCACTTTGAAAAATAGAAGTGACCTTGACTGGACAGGGAGAGGGGAGGGTGAACTCCTCAGGCAGTTTGTCATACCCAGGCACCCAGGTAAACAGAGGAATTTGATTAGAGAGTAGGCAGGGACAGAAGCACAATCAGCAGGACAATGGCAAACTGTAAGGAATCTAACCTGACCAGGAAAAGGGAGTGGATAGCTTTCTGAAAGGCTAACTAATCTAGGGAGTCAAGTTAGCTCAGTGGAAGAATTACTGTCTTACATATACAAAGTCTCTGGTATGATTCCCAGGTCTTCTTAAGGAAGTAATCCACTGGGTTATAACGCTTCCAGCTGAAACTTTAAGACAGGAAACATATAGACATTCTCTTTATATTAGTTTTTCTTTTATCTCTTCTTTTTAAAGTCTCCTTTATTTTATTTTCTTCATTTTACTTACTAAAACCTGGCTGAAAACCTGCGGAGGGCAGGTTGTAGGGTGTTTGATTAATGAACACCAGCAGATTGAGTAGATCCCTAACAAGCTAAGAAGGAAGGCAGTTTTTCCATGTTTACTTTTTTAATTTTTTTATCATTATTTTTTTAAAGATACTTCGATTACATAAATGTTACACAGAAAATATAGGGATTCCCATATGCCCCATCTCCCATACCTCCCACAAACTCCCACATAAACATCCTTCATTAGTGTGGCTCATTAATTGCAATCGATAAACACATCCTGAGGCCTTGCCATTAAGCATGGACCATAGTTTACATTGTAGATCACACTCTCTCTCACACAGTTCTGCATGTTTTATGATGATATAAAATGGCTTATATCTGTCATTGCAATGTCACTCAGGACAATTCCCAAGTCCCAAAAAACCCTCTGTATTGCAACTGCTTTTCCCTTTCCCTGCCCCCAGAGTGTCCAGTGGCCACTGGCTCCACATTAATGTTGTAATTTCTCCCATTGCTTGAATCACAATATAACAGAATACCAGTAAGTACACTCCAGTCCATAGCTCTTCCCCCAATCCTGAGGAGTCCGGGATGGTGATGTCCACTCCAACTCCAATTGAGAAAGGCTTCTATCCCATGGATAAGAAGGATGGGAATACCCTGCCTGAAGCTGCAGACTCTCTGCATTCCCTGGGATGGCAGTTGTCCATCATCATCTTCCTGCCGGGTGTTCTGGGTGAGTCCATTGAGATGTAGAGTAGGAGTTGAAGCTCCACCGAGACTTGGACCCAGCTGGCACATGGACAGCCCAAAGACTCAAGTCTCTGGATGTACACCTACAAACTCCAGCACCAAGTATAAGTTTGAATAGAAGGGACAGATGAACCATGTGCAGGGAAGTCCAACTCTGTCACTCTCAGGAGCACAAACTCCAAAGTAGAGCCCACTGGCTAGGCACCAAACTCCAGAACTATCCACCCTGGCATAGGATTTGGGTGTCTCCAGGGCTCTCAGGAGCCTCTCTATTTGGGGTGATATCCACTTTGGAAGTCTATGAGGTCCTACTGAGATGAGCATAACTGTTACCTCTGGGATGACCTCCCAACTCATTTTGAAGTCTCTTAGCCATCTGAACGGATTTGTCTTTACCATTTCTCCCTTTTGTTCAAGGCCTTTTTCCATTAACAGTGACAGTTGGAACTTGGTAGTAATCTCTCAATGCCAGGGAGACTCATCCCCGGGAGTGATGTCCCACGCTGGGAGGAAGATTTTTTTTTCTTACTTTCTCCTTTTTTAAAAATTAATTGCTACTGTATTCTTTCTTGTTTATTTTGTCCCCCCCCCCTTTTTTTTCTGGCTACCATTTTTTTCTACCTAAGCTGTTTCATTTTTCTCCCTCATCTTTCTATCTTCTACTTTCAGTTGTTTTTCTTTCACTCCACCTCTTTTTGTTTAGTCTTCAATTTTCTCGTTTTTACTTCTCTCTCTCCTTTTTTCTCTCATTTCTTTTTTTTTCTTTTTTCTTTCACTCTTTTCTTTATTCTTTTCCTCGTTCCCATCATTTTTTCTTTTTAATTAATTTTATATTTTTTTCTCTACTCTTTTTCTCATTTCATTGTTTCAATCCCAACTTTTAAAACTTATATCTCTGTATTTCTTACTTGTGGTTAATTATTCACTATCCTAGGTCTTATATGGTTCTTTCCCTACATTTTGCTGTAATTATTACTATTGTTCCTTTTCTTTTCCTATCTCTTTCATTTTTTCTGGTTCTATTTTTTTTTTTTAATGGAACATAGACAACAGCAAGGAAAGAGAATTAGAGGAATGAAGTTTCAAAGTGAAACCTTATCTCTCTCTCTCACACACACAGACACACAAAATAAATTCTTAGAGTAAAAAGAGAAGCTAATCAACTGAATAAACCATCAAGATAAACAGATGCCTAGACACCAACAAAAAAAATTACAAGCCATACTAAGAAACAGGAAGACACGGCCCAGTCTAATGAAAAAACTGAAAACCAGGAGGAGATGCAGAACATGGAGCAACTAATCAGAGATGTCCAAACATATATCATGAATCAACTTTAAAAAGTGAAGGATGGTGTTGTAGGATATGGAAAAACATCTTTCCCGCTCCTACTCCCTTTAACTCTTCAGGCACCTTATCAGCTCTAGCACCTTCTCCCAAACCCCCTTTGACATGGCCGCTAAGGCTAAAACTAGGAACAAAAACAGCTAGCCTTCTTCAAGGAAGTTTAGGGAAGTTCGCGCCTAAAGTTTTCTGCCCTCCTCCCTGGCAACAGCAATCACCAATGCCCAACAACCATTCATCCCTGAACCCACCAATCCCTACCCTCCTCCCTGTTCGCGCCACAACCTTCCCGCCAACCCCACGCCCGCCAATCGGAAAACGCCACATCCCCCTATGCCCTATAAAAGGTGTTGCACTTCCTGAATAAACAGACCTGCGCCACCAGCCTCGTCTCCGCAGCTTCTTTACTGCGTCGCCCTCCACACCGGATTCCCCCACACGCCAGCCGGGCCACCAGCTCGGGGTCTCCTCTCCCACCCGGAGAGAGAGACAAACCACAGCCTCTTCAGGAAGGGATTAAGGATATTAAGATGACAATGAGAGAATATACTGAAAAAGTTGTAGGCACACATATAAAGATAATGGATGTGATGGTGATGAATGGCACAATCCAAGAAATCAAAAATACACTGGAGGCACATAACAGCAGATTTTAACAGGCAAAGGAACAAGCAATCTGAAAGACAGTAGAGTTGAAATCAAACTGACAGTAGAACAGAGAGATAAGAAGATAGAAAAAATCTGCAAGGGTTTAAAGATTTGAAAGACAAAATGAAATGCAAAAACATACACATTATAGTAGGGAAAGGGAGTAGAGCAGGGAAAAGGGAAAGAAAGTGTGTTGGAGGAAATAATGGCTGAAAACTGCCCAACCCTATTAAGGGAGATGGACGTACATGTCCAGGAAGTACAGCATACCCCAAACAGTATAAATCCTAAGAGACCTGTTCCAAGACATATACTGGTCAAATTGTACAATGTTCAATACAAAAAGAGAATACTGAAAGCAGCAAGAGAAAAAAGATCCATCACATACAATGGCCGCTTGATAAGATTAAGTGCTGATTTCTCATCTGAAACTCTGGAGTCACGAAGGTATTGGTATGACATAGTTAAAGTACTAAAATTAAAAAATCTTCTAGCCAAAAATTCTCTATCCAGTAAAGCTGGCATTCAAAAATGATAGAGATTTGCAGGAGAATGTAAGAACAACTGAAAAGACACAAAGACAAATAAAAACAACATATGGCTTACATAAACCCAAAGAAAATATGGCTAATATAATTAATTTCTTGACAATAATAACATTGAATGTTAATGGATTAAACTCACCTGTCAAGAGACACTGATTGGCAGAATAGGTAAGGAAATATGACCAATCTATGTGCTGTCTACAAGAAACCCACTATAGACCCAGGGATTTAAAGAGGCTGAAAGTGAATGGTTGGAAAAGAATGTTATAAGCAAACTATAACAAAAAAGGGTGGGAGTAGCTATACTAATATTGAACAACATAGATTTTACATGCCAAACTAATGTAAGAGACAAAGACAGACACTAGTAAAAGGGGTAATCTATGAAGAAGAAAGAACAATCATAAACATGTATGCACCTAACCAAGGTTCCACAAAATGAAAGAAGCAAACACTGGAAAAACGAAGTGGAGAAATAGATGAAGAACTTTAATAAACCATTATCATCATTAGAAGTACATCTTGTCAGAGAATCAATAAAGAAACAAAAAGCAATTGAATACTACTTTAGAGGATCAGCACCTAATAGACAGATACAGAACATTACACCCAAATACAGTGTGATAATCATTATTCTTGAGTGCACATGGATCATTCTCCAGGATAGACCACAGGCTACATTAAAGAGCAACTCTTTCTGAATGAATTCAGAAATATTGAAATTATACAAAGTAATTTCTGTGAACACAATTGAATGACACTGGAAAGGCAGAGAAGCAGATTGGGCACAAAGTAATGGAAGTTAAACCACACACACTTAGACAAACAGTTGTTCAAGGAGGAAATGGCAAAAGAAATCAGTAACCACCTTGAAATGAATGAATTTGACAACACAACATATCAAAACTTATGGGATGCAGCAACAGCTGTACTGAGAAGAAAATCCATAGCCATAAATTCTTATATTAAAAAAGGAAAAAAGCTAATATCAAAGACCTAACTGCACACCCAGAGGAAGTAGATAAAAACAATCTAACCCCACAGCAAGTAGAAAAAAAGAAATGAAAAAGATTAAAGCAGAGCTAAATTAACATGAAAATAAGAAAGCACTAGAAAAATTTTAAGAAAAAAACAAAAGTTGGTTCTTTGAGAAGATTAATAAAATTGAGAAACCCTTAGATAGACTAACAAAGATGCAAACACAAAAAATAAGAAACAAGAACTGTCCCCCCAGAAATAAAGAGTATTATAAGAAGATACTTTGAAAAATTGTATGCGAACAAAATGGATAACTTAAAGGAAATGGACAAATTCCTAAAAATACACAAACAGCTTATACTGATGAAGGAATAAACTGATGAACTCGACAGACAAATCACCTGTAGCCAGATAGAATTAGTCATCAATAACCTCCCAACTAAGAAGAGCCCAGGATCAGATGGCTTCCCATGTGAATTCCACCAAACATTCCAGAAATAACTAGTACCTATTCTGGTTAAACACTTCCAAAAATAAAAGTGGAAGGATCACTGCTTAACTCATTCTTTGATGCCAGCAACACCCTAATACTAAAACCAAACAAAGATGCCACATAAAAGGAAAACTATAGACCAATCTCTCTAATGAACCTAGATGATAAAATCCTCAACAAAATACTTGCTAAACATGTTCAACAACACATCAAACAAGTTATAGAATATAACCAAGTTGTTTTCAACCCTAGTATGCAAGTATGGTTCAACATAAGATAATCAACCAATGTAATACACTACATAAAGAGATCAAAACAAAAATCACATGATCATCTCTATAGATGCAAAAAAAGCATTTGAAAAAATACAACACCTTTTCCTGATAAAAACACTGTGAAAGATAACAACAGAAGGGAACTTCCACTACATGGAAGGGGTACATATGAAAATCCCAAAACTTACAACTTATTCAATGGTGAAATCTTAAATGCTTTACCTCTAAGATCAGAAACAAGACAAGGATACCAACTTCCATCTCTCTTATTTAACATTGTGTTAGAAGTACTTGCTCAGTTACTTAAGCACGAAAAAATATAAAAGCATTGAAATTGGAAAGGAAGAAATAAAAATTTCCCTATTTACACACAACATAATCCTATACATAGAAAGCCCTGAGAAATCTACAACAAAGCTTCCAGAGCTTATAAATGAGTTCAGTAAAGAGGCAGATTATAAGACCAATGTGCAAAACTCAGCAACATTTCTGTACACCAATATTGAGCAATCTAAGGAGGATATCAAGAAAAAAATCCTATTTGCAATAGCAACTAAAAGAAGGAAATACCAAAGTGTAAATTTGACTAAAGATGTAAATGACTTATACGCAGAAAACTATATAACACTGTTAAAGGAAATCAAAGAAGAATTAAATAAATGGTAGAATATTCCCTGTTTATGGATAGGAACACTAAACATCATTAAGATGTCTATCCTACTCAAACTGATTTACAGATTTAATGCAATCCCAATAAAAATTACCACAGCATTTTTTCTGAATTGAAAAAGACAACTATGAAATTTATTTGGAAGGGCAAGAGGCCCCAAATAGCCAAAGATATATTGACAAAGAAAAATGAAATCAGAGGAATTATACTACCTGACTATAAAACATAATAATGGGCTACAGTGGTCAAAACTGCTTGGTATTGTCACAAGGGTAGACATATTGACCAATGGAACTGAATTGAGATTTCTGATATAGATCCATTCATATACAGTCACCTGATATTCAACAAGGCCACCAAGCCCACTCAACTGGGAAAGAATGGCTTCTTTAACAAATGGTGCTTGAAAAACTTGATATCCATATGCAAAACAATAAGAGAGTAATACTACTTCATACCTTATACAAAAATTAACTCAAGATAGATCAAATATGCCAAAATCATAAAGCTCGTAGAAGATAATGTAGGCTAGCATCTAGAGGATCTTGTATTAAGAAATGATTCCATGGCTTTTACACCCAAAGCATAAACAATGAAAGAAAATAAATGAATGGGACCTCTGCAAAATTAAAAACTTTTTCACTACAAAGGAGATTGTCAAGAAAGTGAAAAGACAGCCTACTCAATGGGAGAAAATATTTGGCAATTATATATCTGATAGGGGCCTAATATCCTGCATAAATAAAGATATCTTACACCTTGAAAATAAAAAGACAAATAACCCATTTTAAAAATGCGCAGGGAGAAATACAAATGGCAAAAAAGCACATGAAAATATGCTCAACACCACTAGCTATTAGGGAAATGCAAATCAAAACTACAATGAGATATCATTTTATACCCATTAGACTGTCAGTTACTATAAAATCAAGGAACTACATGTGTTGGAGAGGATGTGGAGGTATAGGGACACTTACCCACAGTTGATGGGGATGTAGAATGATCCAGCCATGTGGAGAAGAGTTTGGCAGTTCCACAGGAAGCTAAGTATAAAACTGCAAAATGATCCTGCAATCCCACTGCTAGGTATAAATTGAAAATAACTTAAAGAAGGGACACGAACAGATATATGCACACGAATGTTCACAATGGCATTATTCACTACCGCCAAAAGTTGGAAACAACCCAAATGCCCTTCAACCAATAAATGGATAAACATATTGTGGGTACATAAACACAATGGAATATTACTCAGGTGTAAGAAAGAATGCAGTATTAACACACAGGATAACATGGATGAATCTTGAAGACCTTATGTTGAGTGAGGCAAGGCAAGCACTGAAGGGCAAATATTACATGACCTCATTGATATGAATTAAGCAAAACGAACAGTCTCCCAGAGCTAGAGTCTGTAAGACAGGTTTACAGGAAACAGAAAGGGAGAAGAAGTTTGTGAGTCAATGCCCATATTGGCAAAATCTGTGGTAAATTGGAAGGATATAATTGTGGTGTGGATGGCCATAGCAGGGGTGCAGTGATGCTATTAGGCTGGGCGGTGCTGGTCTGTAAGGTGGTTAGAGTGGGGAGGGTGGTTTAGACTGTCCACGGAGTTGTGGGGAGAATTGTGGGAGAGAGTATGTGAACTCTGGAGATTTGTGGGTATGTGGTTGAAACTGCAACTTTGGGAATGTTCTTTTGGCAAATATGGCAGGGAATGGTTACTGTTTTAGGTTGTTGTATGTGGAGGGCACGCAATACAGGTTGTACCTGAGACAGGCTTCTAGTGAGCTTGTAGCATTCATCTTGTGATAGTGTGTTGTATCAGGGGGTGGAGACTCACATAATGAGTGGGAACTTGTTAGCCTCTTTTCCTGGAGAGTACTGCTATGACCTCAAATAGAGGGGTGGGAGTCTCTTGAAAGCTTAGGCATTGTGTAATAGGGGAGGACAGGTTAGTATGTCCAGCCCTCAGTGTTGTTGTAACTATGAAACTAGCCCTTCATTGAGTTAATCTTGGTGGTTACCATGGGTCCTGAGGTGAGAGGGAAGGGGGAATAGAATAGATGGAGTACAGGGCATTTTTGAGGCAATGGAATTGTTCTACATGATCTTGCAAGGATGGATAAAAAACATGTCAATTTTCATCAAATTGATAAAATTGTACAGTCCAAAATGTAAACCATAATGTAAATCACTCACCATGGTTAGTAAAATGTTTGTACAACAATTGAAACAAATGTACCATCCACATGTACACTGTTATTAATAGGTGAAAATGGAAAAGTAATAGGACGTTCGATATATGGGGATCACCTATAATCTGTAAGTGCCTTTTTTTGTACCTAAAGCTTCTTTGAACAAAATGAAAAAAATTAGACTCTGGGCAAATAAATGAAAACAAATGTCCCTGCACATGAAAGACAGCAGATCTTACAGTGATGAAAGACATGTTAAACTATTTAAAATTTTATATTTTTTATTTTTTTCATTATTTCAAACTTTTAAAAATTTTTTGTATTTTATTTGCTGTTTTTAAAACCAACATTATATCATTTTTCTATTAATTGTATTTGGTTATTTTGTTGGCTTCAGTTTTGAAGAAGTTTTGTAATACAAAAGGGTTAGGAATGTGGCAGGGGAGGATCATTGGTGCAGGGTTCAGAGAGGGGGCATGCATGGGAGGATGTTCACCTGGGGCATACCAATAAGGCATATGAATGTGCTCAAGTGTTCATGGGGCATTTTTACGGTGGGTGAAGACCCACACAATAACAAAAGAACTATCAAATTCCCATCCTGGAGATCTCTGGCACATTCTCTAATGGGAGAGCAAGAACCCTCTATGTACAGGGACAAAAGCTAATGAAAGAGAATGGACCATTGATGGTCCCTTGATTGTAATGACTGTACTAATGAACATTTACTTCTGAAATTGAAACTTGGCATAGTATTATAGGGTGCTTAAGTGTTACTTCCTGAGAGACTCCTTGTTGCTCAAACATGGCTCCTCTCTAAGCCAAAACTCAGTTTATAAATGCATTACCTTCCTCCCAGCATGGGGCACGACTCCTGGGGATGAGCCTCTCTGACACTGAGGGATTACTACCAAGCAACAACTTGCAATGGAAATGGAAAAAGGCCTTGACCAAAAGGAATAAAAGGTAAAGATTAATCTTTTTACATGGCTAAGAGACATAAAAGTGAGTCAGGAGCCCATGTCAGAAGTTCTCCTTATGCACATCTCAGCAGGAACTTATAGACTGCCAAAGTAAATATTACCTCAAATAGCAGGGCTCCTGTGGTCTCGGAGACATCCAGACACTGTGGGCATGGCGGACAGCTCAGGAGTTTGGTACCCTGCCAGTGAGCGCTGCTTTGGGACTTTTGCACTCCCCAGTGTGATAGAGTTAGACGCAGTTTTCTTTTCCCTGCACATGGTTCTGCTGCTCCTCTATTTGAAACTATAGTTAGTACTAGAATTGATAGCTGTACATCCAAGAGACTTAAATCTTTGGGCTGTCAATGTGCCAGTTGGGCCCTGAATCTCAACAGACTTGTAACACCTACTCTTCAGTTCATTAGACTCACCCAGGTTATTTAACAAAGAGAAAATAAATGTCAATGACCAACTCAAGGAACAGAGAGAGTCTGCAACTGTAAACAAGAAAGCCCCATCTATCTGCCCCATGGGACCTAAGCACCCTCTCAATTGGAGGTGGTGTGGGCATTACCATCCCAGGAGCCTCAGGATTGAGAAATGGGCATGGGCTAGAGTTGACAAAGTTGTTCTACTGTAGACTTGTTGTGACACTAGCAGTGGAAGAACTTTTATCATGGATGTGGAAGCAATGGCCACTGGAGCTTCTAGAGTTAGGGGAGGAAAAATAAGTGTAATTTGGGGCTATTTTTGGGACTTGGGAATTGTCCTGAATGTCATTTCAATGGCAGATACAGGCCATTGAATATCATATAATAATTTGCAAAAATGTATGGGAGAGAGAGCAAATTACAATTTAAAGTATAATAATTGCTTAGTGTCAATGCCCCTCGATGTGTTCATCAATTGTGACAAAAGTACCACACTAATGAAGGATGTTACTCATTTGAGAAAATATGGGAGGGCTAGGGAGTGGGGCCTATGTGAATCCCCTATATATTTTGTGTAACATTTATGTAACCATGGATGAGTCTCCCTGGCACTGAGGGAATTTTACCAAGCATGAACTACCAATGCTTCTTGAAGAAGACCTTGAACAAAAGGGGGAAATATGAAATACAAGTGAGTTTTTATGGCTAAGAGCTTTTAAAATGACTTGGGATATCATTCCAGATGTTACGCTTGCGCAGGTCTCAACAGGCAGGATCACATTCACTGCCATAGTAAACAACAGGACTCCTGAAGGCTCTAGGGACTTCTAGGCAGTAAAAGCAGGGCAGACAAGCTCAGGAATTTGGCACCCTCTCATTGTACCTTATTTTGGAGTTTATGTTCCCCAGTGTAACACAGTTACACTCATTTATAATTTCCCTACACATGACTCTTCACTTCTTTTATTTGAACCTATATTAGCACTATACTTCTGAAATACTTGTCACAGAGACTTATATCTTTGGTCTGTTTGTGTGCCAGTTAACCTTTGAATTTCAGCAGAGTAGCAACACCTACTCTCAAGTTCATTCAATTTCATCAGAATGGTTCCATCGCTACACTTCATGTGCTATTAAATGAGTTTCTTTTAAAACTCATTTAATCAGAAGCAATGTATTGTAGAATATCATTATGGTGGGTAAAGCATTCTTTAACTACACGGATGTTAGTTTAGGGAGAATCATTGAGTTCAGGGCAGACAAATTCATACCCAGAGTAACTCTATTTCATTAAGGAAAAAAGACCACAACTTTTATGATGGAAGCAGTCCAGCCTATCCTCAGTTAGCTGATTCATCACCTTAGGGAATAGGGCCATATTAGAATCAGTGTTGCTATTTGAAGATTGGAAACTGTAGAATGTCTATAGCCAGGCCAACCATGGTGAGTAGAAATTCAATTTGTGGAAACCATTTATCACTTCTATCTCTGCCACCATATCAACAATGATTGTGAGTCCATTGGACAATGAAATGAGTAGCTGGGGAAAGATGCCAGCTGGTATCCAAATAACAGGTTATCCAATCAACTGCATTATGAAAGTCCTCCTCTTCTGAGAACAACCTATTTTTAGCATTCACATGGAAAATAAAATCATTATGTATTTTTAATTCAAAAAGTCAACACCTAGACTTCCTTGTCACCCATATTCCAATTATGTTTCTTTCGTGTTCCTGACCATCTAGACAAACCAATGGCCATAGCCCAAGAAAGAGTAGACAATCACATATCAGGACATCTTTCAAAGCAAAATGAGCAAGGTTCACTGCATGAAACTATGCCCACTGGTAGGATTGCTCTTTAACACACTCTTTCAGGGATGTTTTAGTTTACCAAAAGCAATATATGAGAAATGGGCTGGCTTTTACAATAGGGATTTATTAACTTACAAGCTTACAATTCAGAGGCCATGAAAATATCCAAACTAAGACTTGATTAGGTAATGCTTTTCTCCTGGAATATCAGGTATTTGCAATCCTGGACTTTGTTGTCATAAGTGCAGGCACATGGTAAGGCAGATGACAGACCTACTGGTCTCCATTCTCTTCTAGATTTCAGCAATTAATTTTTCCACAGTATATTCCTCATCAACCTTTACCACGAGCTGCATGCCCTTACCCTCTTATTACAGCTGTGCTTTCAGAAGTTCCTTGGAATTATGCTCCACTGCAACAAGAACCCTTTCAGCCAGGACATTGAAATTCGTTTTCTATCAACTGAAATAAATGAGATTTAACAAGTTTTTCAAGTATATTTCTTATTTTTTTTCATTTTCACATTTAACATTTTTAAATGTATGTAAACATGGTAGGAAATATAAATCACATAGCCCTTTAAAATCTTTAAATTCAACAGTGTATTACATAAGACAGTAGGAAATTAATTTCTAACATCTGAAATACCAAAATTATTTCCATGCAATTATTTCACTGACTTGCACTAGGCTATTATTTTTAATACCCACATAGCCATCAGAAACATTAACATAATATTTTGAAATTCATTTTTTTAAATATTGCAATCATATCTATTACAGCTATGTAAAGATTGTCTTGGATATTATATTACCTGGAGTAAAGGGAGCAAAAAAAAAACATTTAATATGATTAAGGTTGAACATTAGTAGTAAAATCTTTAAAACAAGAGCTTCTGTTTTTGGTATTTTGGTATATTGTTTCGATGTTTTCTGAAACATTGCTTATGGTGTGCCATTTGTTCTTTAAGGTGAAATTAGGAATTTTTTTCTTGGATTGGCTTATCACACAATAATTTTATAATTCTTGACACTTTTTACATGTAATAATTTATAATTCTGTGTCTGCAATGGCAAGTTTCTTTAATGTAAATATTTTATAATTTTACTTGAAAAATTAAAAATAAAAATTAAGATCTTAGTTTACATATTTTCAGTGTTTCCTTGAATAGAGATTTTCGAAATTTTATACATTTGAAGACTTTTCAGTTTATTATATTGAAATTAAATTACACTTAACACCTTTTTCCACAAGAGCCCTTTGCACAAATTTTTTTCTATTGTATTTGTGTTTCATAGTTTAAATGTTTCCTTTAGTGATTTTGTAGCAAATTAACAGGAAATAATATCTATAGCTTATGCCATTAGTTAAAATTAGTCATATTGAAGTAATTTAAATAATGCAACACAGATAAAGGGTTGTTTTTGGTTTAATGCTTTCGGCATAATTTTTTTTTCTTTTTCAAATTTCTTCAAAGGTTAAAAATCTCTTATCAACTTAGGATAGCAGGGGTTTAGTGTGTAACTATAGTACTGTGAAACATCTCTGCCTGTACTTGCCTTTCTTGCTCAGCAACATCCTACTTAGAAAATGCCTTCACTACTGGATAGAATATGTTCAAGTGCTAGTGGGCTTTAAAATGTGAAAAGAGACTAGCTTTGGCTGAGTCTAAACAGATAACTGGCAAAGTTTCAGTATTTTCTCAAATTTCTTATATTAGCAAATTATGTTAGCTAGCATAGCACTGAAGAGAGTATAATTCAACCCTATTTATTGTGGAGTAACTAATTTTTCAATTTAGAAAAAACATTGAGAACTCCCAGGATAAGACTCTTTGGATAAATTAACAAGTAAGGACGGAATTCAGAATACTTTAGGGTTCTTCTACAATAATCAAATCTTTAAAGAAGAAAATTAAGCAGAGAACTGTGACAGAAAAAATAAAGAATTTTAAAAGACTAGAATTAAAGCAATATTAAAATAACCTATATTTTGTCAATATAGTTGTCTTACTGAAAATAGTCTGTCAAAACAAGAAATTAACATTTATTAAAGCAGTAATATTAACTGTTATTTGAAGGATCAAGTTCAGCTATTTGATTTGTTTGGTAATGAAAGATGTTACAAAATTCACTATTAAAATTATTTTAATTAAGTAAATCAAAAGTTAAGAAAACATTGCTTTAATGAGTATCTATTGAAAATATCTTTGTGATATTTTATTTCATGTGTTTTAATTTTTTCCAAGAAATATTGACAACCTTATCTAAATATTCAGTTATGATAGAAAATATGCATTTTGAAACATAATATGAAAAAAAATGGAGTATTTTCTCCTTTTTTACCCTCATGTATATGTTTTGCTCTAAAAAATAAAAGTGGAACAAAATTTGAGGAAACATTATTAGCAGAGGGACCTGCTTGCTTTTGTTAATATCATGTTTTGGAATTTAAAGAAGAACTGTATGAATAAACTGGATTCCTTTTGGTTAAAAAAAAAAAAAAAGGAACAATGGTAATGATCAGTTCCTTTCTTGGCAGGAGCCAAATATAGGCACTTAATTATCAAATACAATGTAGGCTTGGCTACCATAATGGAAAGTAGAGTCATAGCAGGTGTCAGAGCAGTCTGATTTTCAGAGACCTAAGGCACTGGAGAGTTAATTATATGGTACCTACAACTAAAATAGATGGGCATTCTACTATTTATTATTTGATCTGTGTAAGCAGAAGAGTTGTAGTTCAATTGAACAAATTCTAACTTTAATAACAACAAAGAAACAGTCATAGCCCCTCAATCAATTCCCAGGTTTGAGGTAGTTTAAAGACCACAAGTCCTTTGAATGATTGGAAGACCAGGCCTTTTAGGGAAGCACCCTTCTACACTATTAATCTTCATCACATCCTTCCCAAAGGCATATAAGGCTTTTTACAAGGGTGTAATAAGGGAAATGGAAATGTTCATATATTTTCAGAATTGCTGGCTTTCAAATGATGTTAATTCCTGGACACCCAAAATGCCATTGTAGTCACCCTGTCAGGATAAAGGCTTTTGAATTTCAGGTGATCAATGGATATTTACCACAGTTCTGGAATGTGTAATAGGAATAGACATACTCAGCAACTGACAGTTCCTGTGATTGGTTCCTTGATGTGTAGAGTAGGATCTACTATTGTATGAAAGGCTTCTAGCAAACAAAATATTAAACCAAAATAAATACCACATTCCTGGAGGGATTTCAGATATTAGTGCAACAGTCAAGAACTTGAATGATGTAGGGGTAGTAATTCCCACCACATCCCCATTCAACTCCCCTATTTAACCTCTACAAAAAACAGAAGGATCTCAGAAGATGACATTGGATTAACATAACCTTCATGAGGTAATGACTCTAATCAATGCTGCTGTTCCAGATGTGACATGATTTCTTGAAAAAAATCAAGACATTCTCTAGTGAATGGAATGAAGTTACTGATCTGGCAAAACCTTCTAACCTAAATACCTGTTAATAAACACCACCAGAAACAGTCTCAGTGCTTCAGCTTGTGATTTCCTATGGCATTCTCTCAGCTCCGGTGGCTGTCTCTCTGTGCCTCTGTGAGATTCTTTTGGTTCCTGTGGCCTTCTCCCATACTTTTATGGGTTTTTCTCATAAGTGTCTCTCTCAGAATTCATTCCATTTATAAAGGACTCCAGTAAGAGGATTAAGACCCACCCTGAGCCATGTCCCACTGAAGTAATCTAATCAAAAGTTCCCATTTACAATAAGTTCACATCCACAGAAATGGATTAGCTCTAAGAACATGATTTTCTGTGTTCGATCCAGCTTCAAACTGTCCCCAGGGGCATCCCAGAAAGGCGCTGAAGTGCTGCAGTTGTCTACTTTTGTGTGGTGCCTGCATATCACCCAGAACTGTCTGTAAATAAGGCCAAAGTTTACCTTTCTTCAATAAACTAATCACAGGAAAATTTTCAAAAGGCCATTGGTGTGGGTTGAAAGAGAGAGGGTAATGTAACAGAATTAGGGGACATGGGCATTTGAAGTATTTCCTCTTGTAACTTGATTGGGACTTCAAATCCTGCATTAGCATGATCTCATCCTACCATCTCCATTTGAAGTTTGATCTAGTGAGCAAGAATTAGCTCCTATTCTATATATTTTGTTAAGCTATGTCAAATCATTGAAGATAAATTAAACAAAAATTCTACCTTAGTAAAATTTCTAGGTATCCAATAGTGGGTGATAGATGAAAATATTCTTTCTAAGGTAAAGTTTCATCCAAACCTTCCTATAACAAAATAAGAGACACAAAGCCTACAACCAACTGTTGTGTTCCAGAAATGAAGATGATAATGGTAATGAGTGCTTTTTCTTAAAGAATATGTTTGCATATACATATAAAGCAAATATCTTTGTTTTTCCCTCAATTAGCACCTGACAATATAGCAAAAGTTGAAATAATTTTTCATGATATTAAATTAGAAGTATATCAAGAATGAGATTGAATTTAACCCAAGGACTTACATCCTCATTTGAGTAAAGTGTTAGGTGTTTCCAGTTTCAAACAAGACAATTGAATTTTGCTCTGCAAAAGCATTACTGTTATTGACTATATATAGAGATAAGTAGGGTTTAAGGAGATGTGTGTCGGTGCCAAAATGAAAAGACATGCTTAATTTCATGCATCAACTTGTCTAGTTTATCATGTCCATTGTTTGGTCAAGCAAGCACTGTTCTGCTTGATATTGTAAGCAATTCAAAGATATATTTAAAACATCGGTCACTTTGTTGTATCCATGATTGATTACATCTGCAATCAACAATTGAAATTGCCTTCAGCAAAGAGAGGAATCACCTCATCCAATCAGTTGCATGCCTTAAAGCAATAACTAAGGAATTCAGAGGTCAGAAAGAACAATTTCTGTCTCTACTTCCGAAAGCACATTCCTTCTTGGGAGTTCACCTTTACTGAGCTTTCAACTTATTGTCTACCTTATGGAATTCAGACTTGACTGTCCTCAAGGTTGTGTGAGCAAATGTTAATAATAAATATCTCAGTATTTTTGTATATACTATATCCTATTGTTTATGTATCTCTAGAGAACCCTGATTATTATAATAAACAAGTAAGAATAGAGTGAAGTATTTAAAGTTAAAAAAAAATAAACAACAGGATGCCCATATTCTCTATCCAGTAACATAATCTTTTAAACTGCAGGGTATTTAAGACTTGCACAAAGAAATGCTGAAGAGTTCATCACAAACAGAACTGATCATCATTAAATATTCAAATGAGATTTTTGGGAGAACGAAAATAATATTGGTCAGAATATTCGATTGAGTTTGGTGATGCTGATCTGTGAGGAGGAGTAGGTTGGGGGTGTTGGGTTGGACTATCCATGGAATTGGGGGGAGGGTTGGGGGAAGGAGCGGGTGAACTCCAGGGATTTGCAGGAGTGTTGTTAAGACTACAATGTTGGGAATATCCTTTTGGAAAATATGGCAGGGGAGGGTTACTGGTGTAGTGTTTCAGGTGTAGGGGATAGGACAGGGTGCTGCTGAGGCAGGGTTCTATAGAATATGTAAGTGTTCATCTTATCATAGTGTGTAATATCAGTGGGTGGAGACCCACACAATATACAAGAAAATGTCAGACTCCCATCCTGAGGGGTCCTGCTTTGTTCTCATTTAGAGGGATAAGAATACCTTGAGAACAATAGGCTATGCCTAATAGAAGAAAATAGACAAATGTGTCAAACCCTCAGTACTATTGCAAGTAACCATGAATCTTATTCATCAAAAATTGAAACTTAGTGGTTACCATAGGTTCTGTGGGGAGAGGGAGGGAACAATAGCATAGATGGAATGTAGAGCATTTTTAGGGAATTAGAATTGTTCCACATGTAAAATGTTTATAAGGGAGAGGAGAAAAGGGGAAGAGCATTGGGTATATGTGAATCCCCTATATTCTCTATGTGATTTTTCTGTATCCTAAAGTTTCTTTGAAGATAAAATGAAAAAAAATAAGGCACTGGGGAAATATAAGGAAAAAAATGTCACTGTACATACAAGACAACAGATCTTACAATGATGAAAGACACAATGTCTAAATTTTGTTTAATTTCTTTGTTTCAATTTTTTTAGTATTGTATTTATTTCTAAAATTATTATTTCATTTTCTTATTAACTTTATATAGTTATTGGCTTCAATATTGGAGAGGTTTTGGATCACAAAAGGGTCACAAAAGTGGCAGGGGATGATCTTTGTTGCAGGGTGTCAGTAATGGGGGATGTATGGGAAGGGGTTCACATGGGGAGTACTAGTAAGGCAAATGGGTATGTTCCAGTGTTCATGGAGCATTGTCTCAGTTGGTGAAGATCCACACAATAACTGAAAAATTATTGAATTCCCATCCTGGGGAGTTTTGTTACATTCTCTAATAGGACAGCAAATATCCCAAGGTGCAAGGGCAATGCCTACTGAAGGAAGACAGACTATAAAGCCAGGTTCTTGACATTGATGATTGTGCTTATGAACCTTTACTTGTGAAATTGACACTTAGCTTAGTGTTATATGCTGCCTAACAGTTACCTCCCAAAAGCATCCTTGTGGCTAAAATGTGGCCTCTCTCTAAGCCAAACTTAGCTTATAAATGCAATACCTTCCCCATAGCATGGGACATGACTCCTAGGGCTGAGAGTCCCTGGTAACAAGGGATTAGTACCAACTCCCAACTATCAATGCTTCTGTAAGAAGACCTTGACCAAAAGGGGGAAATTGTAAATGCAAATGAATATTTATGACTAAGAGATTTCAAAGTGAGTTGGGAGGTCATTCCAAAGGTTACATTTATGCAAATCTCAGGACATCATTGACTGCCACAGTAAACAGTGCCTCAGATAGTAGGGTTTCTGAGGGCTCTAGAGAAATCCAGAAACTATAAGCAGAGCAGACAGCTCAGGAATTCAGCTGTCAGTGCGCCTTTGGAATTTATGCTTCCCAGTGTAACAGAGTTAGACTCATTTATTGGTTCTCCACACATTGCTCTTCTGCCCCTTTTATTTGAATGCATAATTAGCACTATTCTTGATAAATATATGTCCCAGAGACTTAAATCCTTGATCCATTCATGTACCAGTTGGGCCCTGAATTTCAGCAGAGTTGCAACCCATACTCGCCAGTTCATTGGATTCACCAGGGACAACTAACAAGGAGATGATGATGGACAATACCATCCCAAGAATCAGAGGGTGTCTGTAACTGCAAACTAGATCATTCCATCCATTTGCCCTATAGGGATCTAAGCTCCAATTCAATTAGAAGTAGAGTAGGCATCACCATCCCAAAATCCTCAAGATTGCGGAATGTCCAATGGACTAAATAAACTTATTATT
>JAQZBX010018420.1:0-34647 GCA_029593785.1 Cabassous unicinctus | reverse complement strand
CTCCGCTGCCTGTTTTCCTGGGCTGCCTCTCCATCCGTTTGCTCCTGGGGATCAGCTTTTGCCTTTATTCAAGTCAGGTTGTCAGTGGACTGAATATCACCTGGCAGCTAGGTAGAGTCTTGGTGTCTTTTTATTTTCTGTTCTTGACGATCATCATTTTTCCTCATGACATCTGAATACACAACAACAGTCAGTCATTCTCCTGCTTCTGTCTCCCCAGGTCTTTGTAACATTCTTGCTGTCAACTGGCTTATTCCCTCACCCTCTTCTTTCATGTCTTCCTTCTATTTCGGTTTTGCTCCATTTCCCGAAGCGGTACTCGCATTTCAGTTTTTTAGACTTACCTCTTATTGATAATGGTTTAGTTTCTCTCTCCCTTTCAAATAGCTTTACAGTAAGGATCTCTACTTAGGGTTATTTCTGTGTTATTTTTTTTGAAACCAACATTCTTTTCCTGCTGTTGACAGTGTTTCCTCGCTGATAACTGGCTAAATTTTATTCAGAAATGGCAGATTAATTCTCATTTGGACTGTTATGCCACCCAGTGTTTCTGAATTCTAAGTTGGAAATCTTCTATATGCATATTCAGTTATGCTTGCCTTAATTATCAAATCCTGATTCTTTTAGTTTTGTTTTGCATTTCGATGTTGGGAGAAATGAAGAGTTTGTATAGAATAAGGCTAGAGAGAAAGAAAAGGTCAGGTGGCACTTTATTTTTTATCAAAAATAACTGATTCAATCTGTGCATAACCCAGGAAGAGTAGAACTTGACTCTTTTATTTGTGATATGACGCGTAGGTGACAATTTCGGAAGTTCAGGTGTTTCTTTGTAGGGGCGGCAATGCTGAGCTTGGCAATGCAAAAGAAAAGTGGGGGTTAATAGCCAGACCACAAGCAGAGTACTCAGACTGTCTCTGCATTTCTTTTTTAACATCTTTTTTGAGATATAATTCACATACTGTACAAGTCATCCACTTAAAGTGTACAGGTCAGTGGCTTTTTTATATCCACATACCTGTGCAGTCATCACCACAGGCCATTTTAATAGTGAGAAATTATCTGTAGGCACGAAAAAGTATTTTTGAAGATACCTGAAGAGCATCGTGTGTTACAGTAAAGACCACTGCGTGGGTAATTTGCTGCCGGATCCCTGTACAACGAGGGAGCACCAAGGACTCTGGCTGTACCCACCCCAGCTTCTGAAGCGTAAGCAGCGCGCCCTGCTGCCCTGCAGCCCTGACGCTTCTGCATGCGTCCTTGTGTCTCTTTCATGAGTTCCGCCCTGTGTCTGTTCTGTGGTGCTGAGGCCCAGCGCTCGTAATGGAGTCCAGAGTGTGCAATACCTAGCTGCTGGCTTTGTCGGGCTCATGAGGAATGACTTTGGGATCCCTCCCCAGCCCCTACCCACACTGTCTGCATCTGTGCTTTCACTTGGCTATTTAGAGAGAACCCTGTGATAGGTGGAAAGGAAAGGCAACCTTGGGTTTTGAAGTAGCTAATTTAAATTCCGTTCCAAGGGAAATTGCACTGCTTAGCTCAGCATCGAAAGTAGATGCTGGGAACATATGTGCATTAAGTTACCTCCCTGCAGAGAATTACCAAATTTGGCCAGACGGTTGGCTTGGCACTCGCAATGTAACTTTATATCTCAGTCATGTTTTGGGCGTGGAGTGACGTATGATAGTCAGTTCTATGACAACTGATTCAGAAGATGGTGAGAGCAAAGCCCCGTGGAGCTGAAAGTGGTGGCGATTTGCCGTCAAGGGGAGGGCCGGGCACCCCGTTCTGTTTACTGGGCGAGGCTCTAAGAGGCAGAGGAGCAGTCAGGAACTCGGGGCCGAATGGGGCCCTGGGGACAGAAGGGTCCTGTTCCCAGACACCGGCTACGTAGCTCGTAACTTCCACTCCTCCAGGAACCTGGCGGTATGCTTAGTGATGGAGTATCCCATTAACTGTAAGATGTGTATTTTTCCACAATTTCATACCTTTGAAATTGCCCTCTGCTTTACAGCTGGCACCATGACATTGTTTAATTGTTGAAGGGTTTTCTTTGTGTTCCATAACATGCTGGTGCATTTTACTGTTAAGCCTGTCTTGTAGTCGATGAGCTATTGTAATGATGATGATCTCCCTACCATTTACCAAACTTCCTGTGTGCCAGGAGCCCTGCCCAGCCCTACGTATAGGAGCTCACTTCATTCTTTCAATTCTCCTGCTTTATAGCTTCTGGTAAATTCTGGTACTTTATTTCTGGGTTCTTCCTCGCAAAACTAATTGGCCAATAGTTTTAAAATACAAGCAGATACACAATTCAGCATTTTTCGTCCCACATGAAACAACTACTTCCTTGATGTTCTCAAATGCAGTGAGGTGGGAAGACCGAGGCTCTCGAGAAACCAGAGAAAGCCCATCGGGCGGGAAGGCTCTTCTCAGTCTCTGACCGTCACGGGTACCAGTGCCTACGGATACTGTGGCATTCACAGCACAAATGTCAGCGCCTCATTGTCTCTTTGTTCCCTTAGCCTCTTGCTCCTCTGTAGGTGACTTCTCTGTCCAGCCTGCACTGGGGCGTTGATATTCCCCTTTGCAGTACTAACTTGGTAACGGTGGCTGGCTGCACTTAGACGGTGGGAGAGTGGAAAATTCGAAGGCTGTCATTTTACTTTGCGGACCCCAGCTTGTGCTCAGTAACCCCCAGCAATGCTTTGGGTTGGTGACCCCCAGGGGTGGGGAGCCAGTGCGCCTCCCGGGGCCACGGTGGACTCGTGTGTTCTCCATTGATCTGCACGTCAGAGCTCCAGCCTGCACTGTGAGAACTCTCATTTTGACAGACTGGTTTACGCGAAAACATGGCCAGTAGTCAGGAACAGTATCTTTGGCTGAGGAAGGCTAAACTTTGTCAGATTAGAGCGAAACGTGGCTTTTCCCATTCTCAGTTCATCTGGATCACTAGGCAAGACGGTGGATGGGCAGTTTTCCTCCGTTCTTCTGAGAGCCTGGTGCTGTGCGGGGGCACGGCAGACCCGCAGGGGGTGAGTGAGACGTCTCGTCCTGACAGCCGCAGGGCAAGGCTGTGGTCCAGGCCTGCCCTTCCCTTGGCCTCCGTCCATCTGTCCTGTGTTTGACTCCTCCAGGGCCCAGTTTCTGCTGAGACGGTCTGATAACAAACTGAATTTAGCTGACGTGCAGAGTATAGGAACATGCAGTCTTCACATAGCCTGATTTCTCTTAGTCTTCTTAACATGAAGCTCCCCTGTGAAGTAGTTGGAGAGAGAGAAGAGATAACGAGTGTGGAGAGCTTTAAAATGTGCAGTGCTGTGGACCTGCCAGCCACCCTCTCTCAGGTTTTGTTGAAGGCCTTTGCCTTGGTGGAAACCTGTGCTGCAGTGGTGTGCTCTTCAGAGCCTCAGCAGGTGTGCTGGAGGGCGCCACGGAAGCCGGTTCTCAGCAGCCTGACGCCACCCCTGTTCTGACAGCTCCCTCCTCAGTCTTGCCCTGGCTGTGTCCAACCCTTCCTGTGGATCCTTTCAGGCTCTTCAGAAAAAATAAAATTTAATTGTGGTGTTTATATTGTGTGCTTAATTCTCCTCTTCCTTTTCAAAAACATGGAGTGAGAACAGGACACATTTTAGAGGTTTGTAAGCCTTTTTAAACCAAGGGAGACAAGTGGTGGTATTCTGTCCCACCTGCTGTGGCAAAACCCTAAGTCCCTATTGTTTTACTTCTTGCTGTTTACTTTTGCGATGTCTGTTTGATATTATCAGATGTCACCAACTTCAGCTTTTGAAAATTAAAGTGGTCTGTCTAGGCATTAAGTTTATGCCAGTTATCTTCAACCTAATGGGAAAAAGGAAGCTCTTAGAATTTATAATTAGGATGCTCTTTCCCCCCTGTGTCACAGAGGGATTAAGACGTTGGAGTTAGGCTTGTGATTCCAGATTCCAGGTACCTCCTTTTGTGCTAAAGCGCCCTCTCTTCAGGGAGCCTTCCTTGACCTGCTCCAGCCAAACTAATGGCCCCTCTAGAGTTTTCCTGTAATTTGTTGGCTGAGATGTCGTCTCCCCTACTGGGAAGTGCTTGAGGGCAAAGTTCTTACCCTACGCCTTGTAGCTCCTGGCTAACTTAGACGGCTGAATGAGAGTTTGAGGTAGGTAGAGAGGGAGAGGGTATCTTAGTTTGCCAAAGCGCTGCCGATGCAAAGGACCAGAAATGGGTTGGCTTTTATAAGGGGATTTGTTTGGGGGAAAAGCTTACAGTTCTGAGGGCATGCAGAGTCCAAATGAAGGCATTAGCAGAGATGCCTTCGCAGGGTCCTGCCACGTGGTGAAGCAAGGTGGCCACTGATCCCCGCCTTCTCTCCAGAATCTACCGACTCCTGGAGCTCAGCTGAGGGCAGCCAGGCACAGGGCTTGTCTCTTTCTGGGCCTCCTCTCTCAGTCTCGGCTGCTCTTTCTTCTAGAGTTCCGCTGTGGGCTCGCAGGCACACGGCTCCTCTCTTCAGCCTTGAGCTGCTCCGGGGGCCCAGCCTCTCGGGGGCTCTGTGCTTAAGCCTCCTTTCACATTGCAGCGTCAAAAATGGCAGAGCTTTCCCTCTGTGAGCTGAAGCAGACGGACGCCACTCCTGCAGGGCAGTGGGGGTGTGGAGGAGCACGGGAAGAACACAGCTGGAGGGACCTGTGGGCCGTGGCTAGCAGCAATGCTGTGATGTTCATGCATCTATGCCATGACGGACAGTGTGCATAAAGGGGGAGGATGGAAAAAGGGTGCCAGATGTGTGCTGTGGACCGCGGCTGGTGGTAACAGTCTGGTGGTATTATCTCACAATCTGATACGAATGTTCCACCATGGTGTGTTGTGTGGGAATTCCACACATGTGCATGACTGTTTTGTAAGTTCACAACTTCTGTAATAAAATATATGTTTAAAAATTAATAATGGGGGGGAATACACCAAATGTCAGATACAGACTATAGTTAGTGGTAATATTTTGATGATGTGCTTTCATAATTTGTAACAAATGTCTCATAACAATGCAAGGTGTCGGTGGTGGGGTGATGTATAGGAGCCCTGTATGATGTTACGCATGTTTATTTTGTAAGTTCACAACTTTTACTCTACACTTATTGTTTATGTATGTTCTTATATGAAAGATATACTTCAATAAATTTTTTTTTTTAAATGGCAGAGCTCCCTTTTCCTATGTCTCCATTTATATCAGACCCAGAAAGAGGGTGGAGACCCAAGCTGGCTCACGCCTCACTGACGTGGTCCAATCAAAAGGCCCCACGCTCACAGGAATGGATTAACTCAGGAACAAAATCCTTCTCTTTTTGGGATGCGCAAAAGAACTTCGACTGCCACAAGGGGAAAGATGGAGAGAAGGAGAGGAAGGAAAAAGAGAAGAACATTCAGAGAATTTTTTTTTTATTTTATTTTAATTTTTTGCTGCTTAGTGACTGTTCCCTTGGCTTATTAGCAACTCTACATAAATGCCCCAAAGGCTAACAAAGCCACTGATAATAAATGTACTCAGTACACATTCTTTCATTCATTCATTCATTCAGCACACTGTTTTTTGACCACAGTCAGTGTGTCAGACCAGTCTGTGCTGCCATCATCGTCATCATCCGGAATAAAATAGCCTCTGTACCCTCTTGCAGCTCATTCACAGATGGCTGTAAGACACTGTGCCAGACATGGTGGTGGGTGTGGGCAGGTGCTGTGGGAACGCAAGCGAAGGGGTTCCCCCCCACCTGGGGCAGCTGGGCCTGTGGAGCATCAGGAGACTTTCAGGAGATGAAATAGAAGGGGGACGCATTCTAGATCCCATAGAGACGTGGAGGTGTGAACATGCAAGACTCAGAGGGCAGCTTGAGAGGACAGGGTTGGGGAAGCCTGGGAGAGTTGGTGAGGACCCTGCTCCCAGCTCAGCCAGCGTCTGTCCGTCTTTTGTAAAGCCAAGCTTCTGTAATGCTCTATTATCAGGATATGCCCACGAAGAAGTCTGCCGAACTGCTTTCAGCGAGGTGTTCTTATAGAAGAAAAGGTGTATTTACTCTTCTTTTGCAAATTACATCTGCCCTTCACTTCCTGAAGTACTAAGTGGGGAAGGGCCTTCCCTGCCACGTCTGGGCGGCGGGTTGGTGGTCTCCACAGCCCCGCCTCGGGGTCGGGTCAGGAAGGGGCCTTAGAATAGCATCATTTGTGTATTCCCTGTGGTGATTAGTTTTAAATGGTATCCGAGGAAAAGATTTCCAAATTGTGCCCTTGCATTGAAAGGGTGATTCTGAGCTAGGCCTAGAGAGAGAATCGGGAGGGGCGGGAGGGAGGCCACCGTCAACCTCCGGGCCCACCGCTGCAGGTCTGGCTCCCTCCAGGCCCTCCCACGGCCCCTCTCCCGGCTCCTGCCCTCCTGGGTCGCCAGGCAGCGGCCAGGGCTTGCAGTGTCTGGGCCACCTCGGAAGGGCTTGCCCCGGCGGAGCTCCCTCATCCGCCGCTGCCCGCCAGGAGCGGCGTGGGTGCCCAGGCGGCCCGGGGCAGGCCCACGTGGCGGGTGGTGGGGCTCGCTGCCGGGCCCCGAGGCTGCAGCACCGTCAGGAGGGCCGGCCCTGGCCCTTTCCTGCCGGGATTCCTCCTGGAGAGGCTCTGGACCTTCACTCCCATGCGGGGAGGTGGGCGCAGCGCCCGCTGCAGCGCCTCGCGCGCTGGGGCTTATCTTAAGCAGCAGGTTGGCGCTCAGTTTATGTTTCACGCGGCTCGTTTTTCCTGGCGTTTCCTCTTCTCCGCTGACCTGATGGAAAGGCCCAGATGAGCTGAACCACGGTCTGCTGTGTGCAGCTCAGCCTCAGTCAGGTGCTTATGCCGCCTCGCTCGTTTCGTTTAGGGGTTAAGCATGGAACCGATGCAAATCACAGTGAAGAAAGCTGGCACTGCCCCGAGGTGGCTGTTTGCACCAACTTGTGCAAAGATAATGATGGAACTAGATTATCACGTAAGAGACCATTTATGGAGTCTCAAGCTGAGCAAAAGGATCTTTAAGTGTGATCTATAGGAGAAAGTTGACTTCACTGTGATAATATATTTTTTGGATAGTAGTATGACTAAATGAAATTTTTAACAGAAAAGATTCTTATGGCAGAGCTATAGAAACCTACAACAATATCCTGTAATAAATTATTTAAGAATATCATAGTAGTTCTTAGCCCCAGGATGTAGGAGAAAATTAAACAATGGAAATCATGTCACAGAGCTTTATACTTTCAGATGTGTTTGACAGACATCTATAGTAAGTGCTTTTTTATCACGTGATTTATAAGGAGGTGAAATACCAGGTAATATCCTCAGGGAAAGAACAATGAACAAATTTGTGAATATTGTTCCTATTTTGCTTTCTCTTTTCAAGGACAATCGTTTAAGGTGTAATATGCTCTGCTCAGAGTGTAGCCCGTAGAAAATGAAAGCATGGGCAGGTTTCAGCGCACCAGCGTGTTAGCTAACGGCGCTCCTTTCTAAGGACCCTCGTTTGCTAACATTTGGCAGTTTGACCTTGGGGAAGATGTAAAACAGGAAGCACGCTTTTATGATTGCTACTCCCTCACTTAGGATATGGGCCTTGATATTGTCTTTAGCCTAGGCAAGTCATTGTTGAGTATTTTGTATGTCTAGCATACACTGCATATCTATGAATGGTCAGAGTTTGAAATGGGACCAAACATCATTGTGGTTGTGGAAGCTGACAGTACTTGAGTACTCGAATGTACCAGGATCTAGAAGGAAGTATGTTTTTATATGGGGCAGGATAAAGAAGTTATCTCAAGTATGAATTACTGTATTTTATTTTTTTATTAAGCTTATATTATAAAGTAACTTTACATAATCTTTCATAATATTCATAATTCAAAGAGACAAATTTTTAATTTTTCCATATAACACGTAGTACATATAGTTAAATTTGTTTTGTTCAAGAAAGCATCATTTATCAACACAATTTTAAAAATGAGCTATTTTTGGTTTGGGCCTTAGATAGCATCATGACCTGATATTTAACATTCTTATAATTTACTCTATGGAATCTACTAGATTATACTTTAATGTTAATTTTCTGTTTCTAAATGATGAGATAGAGAAAGTTTTAGGTGGCTAGGTGCAAGCACATTTCAAATAACTCATTGGAGACAAATAGTCTTATTCTATCTGCTAAAAGTAAGATAATATATTCAGTATAAACTCTCTAACATTTTTAAAACAGTGGAGCCATGTTGAGTTGCTCAGTAAGAATTTGAACCAGATAAACGTCATTATCTGGAGAATGATGTCACATTTATTCAATTATCATTTTTATGTTCCTCACTAACTTGTTTTCCAACATTTGTGCTTTCTACCTTTAAGTGGTCCATTGTGTGTGTAAATGATACAACACATGACTCAGAAAAAAGAGAAAACGCTGTCATCGCTGAACTCACACAGGCCAGCCGGAGCGCCAACCGTGAGCGCAGGGATGAGTCACAAGTATCCTCCCCCCGCCCCTTGAAGTGTGCTCACCAACAAAGCATGGAGGCTCTCCAGCTGCTTCATGATGATGGGAACACATTTTGCAATAATGCTTTATTAATTTATTTGTACAAATTGAAATCAAAACAGATGCCATAAGCACCCTAAGGTTGTAAACCTTCTGAAAACACTTTTGTGAGTCCTAGGATTTGTGAGCCATCATTTCAGAGATGCTTCCTTGTTCAATCCTGAGCGGACCGCCCTCCTCAGCCCTGCCTGTCCCTCCTGGTTTTCCTTCTTCTTTAGAGATTGCAAATCTTTCATCTTCCAAGCTAGGAAAAGGTCGGAAGTAAGTGACCAAAAGAGGGAGCTGGACATTAGGAGAGGCTTGAATTGAGTCCTGAAAGATGGATAACTTTTTTCTGGAAAGATGGGAAGAGTTTGGGAGGCATGTTTTGAAACCCCTTGTGGTTTATGAGAAGATTCTGAAAGAAAACTCTATATTTAATAAAATGTCATACTCTGTGGAGGAGAAAAATATACCCTGAGTAAAATACTATTTTTCTTTTAAAGTTAGAGGATTATCAGTCCTAGGGCAGGGGGAGAACAATTGCTCTATATGGAAAAGCTCTCCTCTTGGTTCTCATTCCTGGCAACTCTTCGCACTTCGTTTCCTCCTATCAGAGAGAGCTTAAAAAGCTGACTGCAGTGAGCTCCCTTCGAAAATTCACCTTTAGTCCCTCTAATTAATAAACGCTATTTGTCAAAAGTCCTATGTGCCAGACAGTCTACTCATGCTTTGAACAGGGAGACTTTAAAGGAGATGCAGTCTGTGAGGAAACTACTTTATATTTGTGCTTGAAACTGAGTTCCCTTCTGTTTAAATGTTTTTTAAAAATATATTTTTTGAAATTGAAAACATTCTTTCAAGTAGGCTTGAAGCCAGCTTAACCTACTTGTACGTGGACTAAGTTCTTTGTAGAAGTCAGTGATTAGGGAGGGGGCTAGGAAGTGGATGTGTTCATCTATTATGGGGTAAAAGTACTCTGTTCTGAATGGATTATACTTTTTTCTTTGGCTGTCCAACTCAGCCATTAAAAGCTGACCGTATGTTGGCGACTTTCCCTTGTGTCTAAAATATCCTAAATTATCTGCTGCTACAATAAAAAGCTTCTAGTTCAGAAAGTTTGTGGAAAAATGTCAAATTTTAGCACGTGGGCATTTATGTCTCTGAGGTATTCACTTTGTGTTTTGATATTGATTGATCTATTACTGTTTCTTTTTTTTTTTTAAAGATTTATTTATTTTTATTTATTTATCCCCCCCTTGCTGCTTGTGCTGCTGTGTCCATTCGCTGCGTGTCTTCTCCGTGTCTGCTTATCTCCCCCTTGCTGTGAGGTCTTGCCGCATCAGCCCACGGCGCCGCGCGAGCCGGCCTGCCCTCACAAGGAGGCCTCGGGACGCGAACCCGGGGCCTCCCATATGGTAAACGGGGGCTCTATCCACTGAGCCAAACCCGCTTCCCAAATAATGTTTCTTGTACAGAGAAGTTTTTAACCTCGTCAGGTTCTGAGACTGTTTTTGGACATAGAACCTGAAGAAAATGATGTATGAATTTTGCTCATAGACTATTTTAAATTTCAGTATTGTTTATAGAAAATATAGCAATTCAATGACCAATTGTACTAGCTTACTAAATTTTTGTCACCTAGAAAAACTATTATGTAATATTATAAAAGATTTCAATTGTTTTAAAGGAAAATTATAAAGAATAAAGATAACTTTATAGTCATGATTATAAAATAATTTAAATATATGTATTATTTTATTGGCCTAGGAAATAGATTTTATGTAGTGCTCATTCTTAACTTTTAGAAAGAAATAAGTTTTAATATAACGGCTTTTTTGATTTATGGGATTTTTCTTTATTAGAGAAGTTGTGGGTTACAGAATAATCATGCATAAAATACAGGATTCCCAAATATCACCCTATTATTTACACCTTACACTGGTGTGTGGCACATTGGTCACATCTGTTGCAAGCACATTTTGGTGAGTGCATTATTAACCATAGGCTGTGGTTTAACTTACGGTTCACAATTTATGTTGTTCAGCTCCACAGACTTTTTTTTATTTTATTTTATTCTAATACCATGTATACAACCTAAAATTTCCCCTTTTAACCATATTCAAATATAAAATTTGGTGCTCTTAATTACATTCACAATATTGTGCTGCCATCACCACCATCTGTCACCAAAACTTTTCCATAGTCTCAAATAGAAGCTATGCATTTTAACCCTTACTCGCTATTCCCAGCCCATCGCCACCCCCTGCTAACCTGTATTCTAAATGCTGACACAATGAGTTTGCTTATTCTAATTATTTCACATCAGTGAGATCATACATTTGTCCTTTTGAGTCTGGCTTATTTCACACAACACAATGTCTTTAAAGTTCCTCCATGTTGTCACACGTATCAGAACTTCTTTCCTTTTTACGGCTGAATAATATTCCATAGTGTGTTTAACACATTTCGTTTATCTATTCAGTGGTTGATGGACACTTGGGTTGCTTCAATCTTTTGGCCGTTATGAATAATGCTGCTATGAACGTTGGTGTGCAAATATCTGTTCAAGACTCTACCTCCAATTCTTTTAATTCCAGAAGTGTGATTGCCAGATCATATGGGAATTCTATATTTAACTTTCTGAGGAACTGCGACGTTATCCTCCACACGGGCTGCACCATTTTACATTCCCACCAACAATGAAGGAGTGCTCCTATTTCCCCATATCCTCTCCAACACTTGTAATTTTCCATTTTTCTAAATAGTAGCCATTCTAATGTGTGTGAAGTAGTATCTCATTGTGGTTTTGATTTGCATTTTCCTAATGGGAAATTTCCTATTTAACATCTTTTCATGTGCTTTTTGACCATTTTTATATCTACTATGCAGAGCTGTCTATTCAAATCTTTTTAAAATTAGGTTGTTTATCTTTTTGTTATTGAGTTGAAGGATTTTTTAATATGTTATGGATATTAAACCCTTATTGGATATGTGGTTTCCAAATATTTTCTCCTATTGTGTAGGTTGTCATTTTACTTTCACGATAAAGTCCTTTGAGGCCCAAAAGTGTTTCATTTTGATGAGTTCCTATTTATTTATTTTTTCTTTTGCTACTTGTGCTTTGTGTGTAAAGTCTAAGAAACCATTGCCTAACACAAAGTACTGAATATGCTATTCTACGTTTTCTTCTAGGAGTTTGATAGTTCTGGCTCTTATATTTAGGTCTTTGATCCATTTGGAATTGATTTTTGTATTTGGTGTGAGATAGAGGTCCACTTCCATTCTTTTGCAAGTGGAGATCCAGTTTCCCTAACACCATTTATTGAAGACACTATTCTTTCCCAATTGAGTGAACTTTGCCGCCTTGTCAAAAATCAGTTGACTATTAAAGTGAGGGTTGATTTCTGAGCTTTCAATTCAATTCCATTGGTCTATATGTCTGTCTTTGTGCCATTACCATGCTCTTTTGATTATTGTGACTTTGTAATAAGTTTCAGAATCAGGAAGTGTGAGTCCTCCAACTTTGTTCTTTTTCAACATGACTTATCCTTCCATAAAAATTTGATGATTGGCTTTCTCATTTCTGCAAAGAAGATTGTTGGAATTTTGATTGGTATTGCATTGAATCTGTAAATTGCTTTGGGTAGAATTGACTTCTTAATAACATGTAGTCTTCTAACCCATGAGCGCAGAATGTCCTTCCATTTATTTAGGTCTCCTTTGATTTCTTTTAGCAATGTTTTGTAGTTGTGTATCTACAAGTCCTTTACAACCTTGATTAGATTTATTCCTATATAGTTGAGTCTCTTAGTTGCTATTGTAAAGGGAATTTTTTTCTTGATTTCTTTTTCTGATTTTTCATTACTCGTATATAGAAACACTACTGATTTTTGCATGTTGACCTTGTACCCCAAAACTTTGCTGAATTCATCTATTAGTTCTAGGAGTTTGGTTGTAGATTTTTTAGGGTTTTCTGTATATAGGATCATCATCTGCAAATTGGGAAAGTTTTACTTCTTTCCAGTTTGGATGCCTTTTATTTCTTTCTCTTGCCTAATTACTTTGTCTAGAACTTCTAGTACAATGTTGAATAATAATGGTGACAATGGGCATCCTTGATTTGTTCCTGATCTTAGAGGAAAGCTGCCAGTCTTTCACCATTAAGTATGATGTTAGCTGTGGGTTTTTCATATGTGCCTTTTATCATGTTAAGGAAGTTTCTTTCTATTCCTAGTTTTCTAAGTGTTTTGTCAAGAAGAGATGTTGAATTTTGTCATAGGCCTTTTCTGCATCCATTGAGATGATCATGTTTTTTTTTTCCCTTTATACTGTTAATGTGGTGTATTGCATGAATTGATTTTTTATGTTGACCTGCCTTGCATACCTGGGATGAATCTCACTTGATCATGGTACATAAATCTTTTAATGTGCTGTTGGATTTGGTTTGCTGGTATTTTGTTGAGGATTTTTGCCTCTATATTCATAAGAGATATTGGCCTGTAGTTTTCTTTTCTTGTGGTGTTTTTATCCAGCTTTGCTGTGAGGGTGATGCTGGCCTCATAGAATGAGTTAGGGAGTGGCTGCTGCAAAGTCAAGAGCCCTCCTGTGGCAGCGAGATGCAGCTTTGTCCCCACCACGTGAGCTGCAGCCGAGCGCCTCCTATAATTGTGCCTTTTGTTTGTCTCTTTTGCAACATGGCTCTGACTTGGCATGAAGATGAATGCCAAGTACTTTTTTGTAGGTTATATAATATATTTGTACTTTTTTGCAGGTTATATAATATATTTGTACGATGTAAATGGAAAAAAATAAATGCATGTAAAATTTTTAAAATAATTTTTAACCTAATTACTTTTAAAAACATTTGTTGTGGTAACATAAGATTGTATAAAATTTGCCATTCTAACCTTGTTGCGTACAATTTGGTGGCATTAATTACATTTACAATGTTGTGCTATTGTTACTGCTCTCACCAAAGCTTTTTCATCACCCACACAGAAACTCTTTGCCCATTAAGTAGTAACTCCCGTGCCTTCCTTTCCCCAGCCCCTAGGAACCTGTAATCCACTTCTGTCTCTATGCATTTGCTTATATTTCACATAAGTGGAATCATACGCTGTTTGTCCTTTTGTGCCTGGATTCTCTCTCTTAGCGTGCTGTGTCAGGGTCCACCCCTGCTGTAGCGTGTGTCAGAACCTCATTCCACATGGCATAGACCACACCTTGTCTATACATTCAATGCTTGATGGACACTGGGTTGTTTCCACCCTTTGGTTATTGTGTAATTGCTTTTATTGATGTAATTTCATGAATATGCTTTTCTAAATATATTAGTGCAAAGTATTTATTTTTAATTATATAACTGTGTGCTGTTTCCTAAGGAAAATATTTTTAAAACAGAATTAGAGTGTTTATTCTAAGAGAATACTTTGGAAAATATTTAAACTTTCATATCTGGGGTTTATTTCCATTCTTATACTTCTTGATATAAAGAGCAATTCCTGTCAGATTATCATTTGAGCACACATGAACAAGTTGCCTATCTATTCTTTCATTTAGAACGAAAAACCTGAGAGCTGCTTCATCCACCATTGCTAGTAGACAGATTTTTCAAAAATATTTCCTCTAAAATTTTTCTTAATCTAAATAGTGGTAAATAGAGCCAACATTTTTTATAAAAGTGTTAGTAGGCAAAAAGCTAAATCTTTTATTCAGTGGCTCTGGAACCCTAGCATATAGCATCACTCAGAATAATAGAAATGAGGAAACTGTTTAGAATTTACTAAATAAAATGTTTAAAAAAACAAAAACAAAATTCCTTATTGTAGTGGAGTGGAGCAGAATGAGAATGAGGGCGAAGAATGTCTGATAACAGTGAAAACAGGAAAATGAACAGAAGGGAGGACATTAAAGACTAAAAGGAGTAGATGTAGGAGCAGCAAACTGGAAGGAGAGGAATAGAGACACATTCATCCCTTCATTCATTCAGCAAAGATTTATTGTTTGCCCAGTGCTTCGTGTCCCAGCATTAAGCAGAGAATTAAAGGAGTCCTTGCACTTGCTAGTGGCCAGAACCAGCATCCCATCCATTGGACTAATGGGAGAGAGAATGAAACGAAAGATGAGCTAAAATGGAAAGAAGGAAGGGACAGAGATGCGGGCAGGGGCGTGTGACGATTGGATACCTAAGGACAAAAGCCATGGGAGGGTCCCTGCCGTTCCTGCCTCCTGGCGTTTTCCAGCCCAGCTGGGTCTGGTGGCAATTAAAGGGCAAGTGCCGCTCGGGAGAAGTAGAAGCTGGCTGGCTCCTGCGCTTTTTATGCTGCAGGAGGAGGTTCCCGCAGGAGGGACAGCTGAGGTGACATTTCCCGTTGTTGGCGCTGTCTTTTTAAAACTCCATCAGAATGAACCTATTTTGGAAAAACTTTTAATTTGATTCGTTGTTCAGAAAAAAATTTTTAATTTTTGTTTGATTCAAAAGTTAACAAATTCGTGGTGTTTGGCCCGGGTTTTTGTTTGTGGATTACTTTACCTAAAATCCCAATGATACTTTTAAAATATGTTAAAATTCACATTTCCTCTGAGCACCCCACCTCCAATCATACCCATTTAAAAATGTTTAAACATTCACAAAGAAAATACAGGATCTTTTGTCCTATGTTTTCACCAACCATTTTATATACTCATATATATAAATATATCTATACATCTGTATATATATGTTTATATATAGGCAGTACACTGTTGCAGCTTAATGCAAAACAGATGTCCTTTAAGCCATTTAATTAGTATGTGTTTAAAATATGTGTACGTACACCAATTTCTTTCTTTCCTGATTTGAAATTGCAATTTTGTCAGACTTTTAGAGTAAAAATGCCAGATGACACTGGTTGGAGTAGTGAGTCGCAAAGGACCGGATGCCTTTTCATACTTTGTATTTCCCTAAAAACCTGATCTAAGGAACTTTATCATTGCTTTTTCCTTTGCATTGACTTTAAAAGAAGTCAGCACTCATTAGGAGTCACTGGTTCATCTCGTCTGAAGTGGTCTCTTCTTTCTTTTAGATGGGCTTTGTTCTGTTTTGTCCTAAATTTCTATCTCCAGCCCTAACTGCCCCTCTGAACTCGTTGCTCATTCTTTGCCTTGGCTTGGATGTCTAATAGGCCACTTCAAGTTTAACACAACTAAGACAGAGCTGCTGGACTCCATCCCAGCTCCCTGCAGCCCAACCTGGTCCTCTTACCGTCTTTGTCATCTTAATAAATGGCTGCTGTAATTTTCCACTTGCTCAGACCCAAAACTCAAGCATTACTCTTGACTCTCTTCAACTCCCCATATGCATTCCACCGGTAAATGCTGCTGGCAGTACCTCCCACACCTCCCCATGCCACTGCTGCCAGCATCCCAGTTGCTATCGTCTCCAGGCTCCTGCCGTGGCCTCCTGACTGCTTTCTCTCCCCATCCTTGTCCTTCTACAGCCCATCGTCTGTACAATAGAAATCAGGTCCGTTCGCTCCCTGGCACAGAATCCTCCAGGGGCTTTCTGTCTCATTCAGAAGCCGAGGCTGTGAGACCCCGTCTGTCCAGCTACATCTCTCACCCCTTACCTGGTCCTTCCTCTACCTGCTCTGCTTTGGCTGCACCAGCTGTCTCCACCCAGGCACAGTCCCACCTCAGAGCCTTCCTGCTCTGCTCTTCTTCTGCCTGAGTCCTCGTCACCTCTGTGAGCACAGGTTCATGTCCCCGTGTCCTGTGGGACTCTCCTTAAACATCACCTTGACCTGGAAGGGCTCGTCTCACTGCTGTTTTCCCTGAACACTTCTCTTCTGTGCCTTTATTTTATTTTTCTCCCTGCTCATCACCATCTAACATTTCATCTATAGTTTTTTTTAAATTGGTCTGTCCCATTAGAACATAAGCTTCATGAAGGAGGGGACTTTGTCTTTTTTGTTCACTTTTGTATCCCTACGTGTGACCAGTCACATGTGACCAGTAGCCACGTGCTGTGACGCCAGGACGAGGGCTCTTTGGACAGTGCTTTGTGGCACTTCACATACTTACCTGACCCCACCGTCGAGATTTAAATTCCTTAGGCACAGCAACTGCATTTTCTATTTCCCTTGACCCTGTCCCCCGGTCAGGTGTAGGCCTGTGCGGGGTCTGTGAGCCGAGTAACGCCACGGCTTGACTGCAGGGCTCTGTGCCCGTGTGGTCCGTGGGCAGCGGGGCTCGCACTCAGGGCGCACTGCACCCTCGGTAGGCGCCAAGGCAGGCTGCTGTCACCATCAGACACACGGGGCGCTGCGGGGCCGCAGGCCATTCGAGTGAAAGGTGGGGTATGGTAGGGTCTGGCTCTCCACAAATAGCTTGTTTGTATTCCGAGTTTTGAGCATTTCGTGTGACTATGTAACTTGGAGGGGGTGTTTAGGCCCCGTGCAGGGACAAGCCTGAGGTTTTACAGCTGCTGCTGCTGCACCAGCCGCCTCCTGCTCTCATGGAAGTGTGTCCCGTGCACGGTCTTTTGCAAATGAAAGAGCATGCGTGTGGGGCTTGGATCTTTCCAGAACAACTACTGAAGGGCTCCCACATTTTTAAAATTTCTTTCTCCTGCTTGTGAAGTTGCGTAGGTGACTCTGCTCATCCTGACCGTCACCCTCTTGTTTTCTCAGGTGATCTGCAACTCGTTCACCATCTGCAACGCAGAGATGCAAGACGTCGGGGTTGGCCTGTATCCTAGGTATGGAAACACTAGCTCATTTCCTAGAAGAAACAGCTTCCACCCGGCCTCCCAGCCTCTTGGAGACAGAAGGGCTATCGCAGCAGCTGGTTCAAGAGCCACGCTCAAAACTTAATGATAAAGTACTAGAAAATGGAACATGTTCAGTTTCATAACCCCCGTGATGGGCTGTGGGATGAGCAAAGGCCTAAATGCTTGTCCTCAGGGGGACTTTGAGGTAAGAAGTTGAGGACTGCGGGAGCTCACAGAACACCCAGTGGAGACGGGGTCTTCTCCCACCCGCCTGGGCTGAAGCACACGAGCCTTCCACCAGCTTGCAGGGCTGCACTGGCTGGGTTCATCATGTGCGCCAAGGGGCCGGGAAGCCTCGGGGCCCGGCCTTCTGGAGTGCTTGCCCAGGATCCCCGAGTGAGCGTCCATGGCGAGCTACTCACTGCCTTCCACAGCAAGACAAAGCCACTCCTCACTTCCTTTGTTTTCCTGCCATTAGGGTCCAATATACATGCAGACTTCCTTATAGTTCACTGTGACTCAAGCAACTCAGCTGCTTTCCTTGCTTCTCATCAGCACCTAGACTGTAGGTCAGGCTCTTGGTGGGGGTTGTCAAAAAGCAGCAGCATGGAGGGGCTCAGAGCTTGGCCTCTGAGCCCAGACCACTTGGTTCAGATCAGATTCACCACTGACCAGCTGTGTGGCCTCGGGCAAGTCTTTATCTGTAAATGATTCTCACAGGATTACTGTGAGGATTAAATTTTATAATAACCAGGTGCTAAGAGAGTGCTTTCTACATAGTAAGTGTTTGCTTATAAGTTTTATAATTACTGTTAATTTATGATGGCAGCTTAATTTTGTCCCATTTCCCAGACAGTAAAAATGTACTTCCAAGGTAATAAAATAACTGGACCAAGGTCCAAAATGCATCAGGAACTGGTTAGCCAGATAGCCTCAGCGTTCTGTTCAAAGGGAATTAGTCCAAGTTGTCTTCAGCTGGGCTGTGGCTGCCGTAGCACAGGGGGCAGCCCCCCAAGGAGCTCCCCAGCGAGGCCCGTGTCCCGAAGGCTAGCGGTGCTGCTGCACTGGCAGAGAGCACCGAGGCTGCCCGTTGTCTGCAAGAGCGCTTCTCTGCAGGGAGTTCCTTCCGCATCCATGCTCATGTGGGACTGCCTTGTTGAAAACTGCCTACCCACCCCTACCCCGGAAACGACTCAATATGTTTTTAACAAACTTCCCTACCTAGCCTCTGGTGGAGCATTTTACTTCAGGTGCAGGGGGCTGGTCCCCTGTCAGTGGAAGCCCCAGAGCACCCAGTCCCTGGTGCCCTGCCGGCCCGCCCAGTTCTTCCGCCCATTGTGCTCATAGAATGTAAGCTTGCTACCTGCTAAGCCTTGACAGTCTCCCGCTTTTATTTTCCTTCCCTCCAGTGTGTCCTTGCTCAACCACAGCTGCGACCCCAACTGCTGTATCGTGTTCAGCGGGCCCCACCTCTTCCTGCGCGCGGTCAAGGGCATCGAGGCGGGGGAGGAGGTAAGCAGCGCCTGCTTGGGTCTGCTGGGCTCTGCCCGCCCCGAGCCGGGCGCCTGAGAGACAGCTCCCATTACTCTTCCGTGTATCGGGCGAGGTTTCCCAAGAACCAGAACCAACAGGATGCATGGATATGTAAATATCAAGACAGGTAGTTACTGTGGGAATTCGCTCATGTGACCATGCGGATGAGCAAGTCTGGATTCTGAGGGCAGGCCGCAAGGTAGAAACTCAATGAAAGTGACACTGAAGCCGGCTGTCAGGATGGAACTGTTTCTTGCTGACTGCTGAAGTCATCAGTTCTCCCTTTAAGGCCTTCACGTGATTGGATGAGGAGACGTCTCTCGTTGCTGAAGGCCTTTGTTGATTGTGGATGTCATCAGCCACAGATGCAATCAACTGACTAACGATTTAAACCCATGAAATGTCCTCACAGTAACAGTCAGGCCAGTGCTTGCTTGATCAAACAACTGGATACCATAACCTAGCCCAGGTGGCACGAAATTAACCACCTCCACCCCCTTGGTTCCCGGACCTGAGAATCCTGGCTATGGGAGAAACAGCACCATAGAGTGACGCTGATTTAGAGCATACACAGCCTCCTGGAGAACACTGCTCCAACCCTGCAAGGTATTGCCACCTAGTTGACATCATAATTTAGTCTTCAAAAGGTCATTCCACTGTTCTATCAATTCAGCTGCTTCAGGATGATGGGGAACATGGTAAGACCAGTGAATTCCATGAGCATGTTCCCAATCCAGTACTTCACTTGCTAGAAAGTAGGTTCCTTGGTCAGAAACAATACTTTGTGGAATACCATCTTGGTGGATGAGGCATTCTGTAAGTCCACAGCTGGTAATTTTGGCAGAAGCACTGCATGCAGGGAAGGCAAATCTATATCCAGAGTGCACGTCTATTTCAGTAAGAACATAACGCTGCCTCTTCCATGGTGGAAGGGGTCCAATGTAGTCAATCTGCCACCAGGTAGCAGGCTGGTCACCTCGGGGAAAGGTGCCATATCTGTGGCTGAGTGTGGGTCTCTGCTGCTGGCAGATGGGGCACTCAGCAGTGACTGTAGCCAAGTCAGCCTTGGTGAGGGGAAGTCCATGTTGCTGAGCCCATGCAGAACCTCCATCCCTGCCACCAAGGCCACTTTGTTCATGAGCCACTGGGCAGTGACAGGAGAGGCTAGGGAAAGAGGCCGACTGGTATCCACAGAATGGGTCATCATGTCTGCTTGATTATGAAAATTTTCCTCTGCTGAAGTCACCCTCTGATGAACATTCATATGAGATGCAAATATTTTCATGTTTTTAACCAATTCAGAAAGGTCTATCCACATCCCTCTCCTCCAGACCTCCTTGTCACCAATTTTCCAATCATGATCCTTTCAAGTCCCTGACCATCCAGCCAAACCATGGGCCACAGCCCATGCATCAGTATATAAATGTACCTTGTTTTAGTTTGATAACAGCTGCTGGGAGCAATATATCAGAGAATGGGTTGGCTTTTACAATGGGAATTTATTAGGTTAAAAGCTTATAGTTCTGAGGCCGTCATCAGGAGATCCTTTTCCCCAAGCTGCAGCTGTGGGCAGTCAAGCACATGGCAGGGCACAGTGGCAGCATCAGCTCATCTCTCCCCTCTCCTCCAGGCCTCTTTGCAATTTCTGCTTCGAGCTGCTCTGTCTGTGGCTTTTCTCTCTCCTGGGTTTGTTGATTGCAACTTCTAGAGGCTTCTCTCTGTCCCTGTGGCCTTTTTCTGTATCTGCAGCTTTTTATTCCTCTGTTTATAAAGGACTCCACTAAGAGGATTAAGACCCAGCCTGGGTCATGCCCTACTGAAGTGATCTAATCAAAAGGAAAGTCCCTTAACTGAATCTAATCAAAAGGTCCCATCTGCAATGGGTTTACATGCACAGGAATGGACTAGTTTTAAGAACAGGATTTTCTGGGTTCCCCAACTGCCAGACACCTACAGCCATTTCTCCTTCCAAGCTAATTGAACAATCAGATATACTGCTCTAGGTTCTGCCCACTGGGAGGATTTCCTTTCACTACTGTCCTTCAGGGACAACCAGAAAAGGGCTACCTTGCATTTATCCACTTTCTGTTGGCACCTGCATATGGTGCAGAACCGTCTGTAAAGCAGAACTGAGTTTTCTCCTCCCCAGTCAAGGGATCATAGGGAACTCCCCGAGAGGCCAGAGTTGAGGGCTGGGAAAGATAAAGTAACATGGCAGGGGTGGTGACCACGGGCATTTGGGCCTCTTCCTCATGTAACTTACTTGTGCCTTCAGGACCTGCCCGAGCCATATCTTGTATATACCACTTCCACTGTATTATGGAGTGCTGCTGTGCACGCCCAACTTTATGGTTTGGTGGGTCAGACAATACCCAGCTCATGATAGGCAACTCAGGTCTCACGGTAACTGGATGGCCCATGGTTACGCATTCAGTCTCTACTGAGGCCCAGTAACAGGCCAAAAGCTGCTTCTCAAAAGAAGAGGAGTTATCTGCAGATGGCAGGGCTTTGCTCCAAAATCCTAAGGATCCATGCTGTAATTCTCCTACAGGGACCTGCCAAAGGCTCCAGGCAGCATTTTCATATGTCACTGACCCTCCCAGCAGCATTGGATCTGCTGGATCGTGTGGCTCAGGTGTCAGAGCAAATTGTACAGCAGCGTGGACCTATTGCAGAGCCTCCTCCTGTTCCAATCCCCACTCACAACTAGCAGCTTTTCAGCTGACTTGGCAAATGGGCTGGAGTAGCACACCCAAATGAGGGCTGTGCTGCTTCCAAAATCCAAAGGCGCCAACGAGGCGTTGTGCCTCTTTTTTGGTCATAGAAGGGGCCAGATGCAACAGCTTATCCTTCCCTTTAGAAGGGACATCTCGACAGGCCCCACACCACTGGACACCTAGAAATTTCACCGAGGTGGAAGGACCCTGGACTCCTGTTGAATTTATCTCTAGCCCTCTGACACACCAGCGTCTTACCAATAAGTTTACAGCAGTTGTTACTTGACCCTTCCAGTTTTGCAGACAGCTAAGCCAGCCTCTTCTGGTGAGTAACCTTCACCGAAGTCCGAGGTCTCACAAGACTGTTACAAGTGGGCAGTCCAGGGCTGTGAGCGTGAACCTTCATGGGGTTTGCCAGTTACCACCTGTGCCCAGTTCTGGGTTATAGATATTTACTCTTTCTAGAACCCGGTGTTCTTCTATCTTCTAATTTGCTAAAGTGGATATTTATTGCAAGGAAAACAATATCATAAGCTTTTATTGCATTTATGCAGCACTCAGCTAATAAAATGGACAGAGGTACCATATTTTATGTAGACAGGGATTTCACTTTGATAAGGCTCCAAACTGATTTCCGTCTGAATACACAGACATATGATAACACATGGATATCCGTCAACAGTATTGAGAATTTAGATTTTTTTTGTCTGAGGCCATATATGTCTTGAAAGCGGACAAGAGGGGATTTACTATCCGTTTCCAGCAACACTGCCTGTGGGGCCTGAGAAGTGGCTGTTGATGATGTTCTAGTAAAGTTTTTTAAAGGTAGGTTAACTGACAAGGAAACAGGAGAACTAATGGACATGATTGGGGTTTCCAGAAAACAAAGGAACTGTCTTATACTTGATTTAAGGCTTGGCTGCCGGTTATTCTCCTTGGTTGCTGTTCATCTGGTTGAGAAAATGCCTTGTTTTGGTGCTTATTTCACTCGTCTCACTTCTTTCTTCCCATCTCGAGCAGCAGGTACACCTTTCCTCCTGCACAGCACAGAATAGAAATGCTCAGCACCAGGCCCCGAGGCTCGGGGGACCCCGGGGCCCTCAGCCAAGCCTTTCTCCACAGTCTTCTCCCAGAAGCTTCCCACTCCAGCGTGGTAGGAAAATGAAAACTCCACACGGTCACTGCACGCCCTGGCGAGCGGTGTTTTCTCAGCTTGGTTGTTCGCTGCCCTCTATTTCTACCTGACTTCAAGAAATTCTCCCTTCAAGGTCCTCTCAAACACCACCTCCTCTATAAACCTTTTCCAGATTTCCCAAATTAAATGAAGCTATTCGCATGGCTTTGGAGCGTCTTCTGACTCTCCTGGTAACGTCTCTGTGTGCCGTGGGCTTTGGGAGGAGGGGTGGCTGCGTCTCACCTGCTTGTCTGTCACCGTTGGTGCCCAGCTCTTTACCTTGCACCAGGACTTTGAATTAACTGAGCATCCCGTAGAGACAGCCGTGTCTCACAGGCCTTCTTAGTGGAGCAGTTCTACACCCTGTGGGTCCACTGCACTCCACAGTGTAGACGCCCCAGCCCTGAGGGCGGCTGGCGCCCACAGTGTAGACTGTGCAGTCCTGAGGGCGGCTGGTTGCCCACAGTGTAGACCGTGCAGCCCTGAGGGCGGCTGGCGCCCACAGTGTAGACCGTGCAGTCCTGATGGGGGCTGGTGCCCACAGTGTACACTGTGCAGCCCTGAGGGCGGCTGGTGTCCACAGTGTAGACCGTGCAGCCCTGACAGAGGCTAGTGCCCACTGTGTAGACCGTGCAGCCCTGAGGGCGGCTGGCGCCCACAGTGTAGACCGTGCAGCCCTGAGGGTGGCTGGCACCCACAGTGTAGACCGTGCAGTCCTGAGGGCGGCTGGCACCCACAGTGTAGACCGTGCAGCCCTGAGGGCGGCTGGCGCCCACAGTGTAGACCATGCAGTCCTGACGGGGGCTGGTGCCCACAGTGTACACTGTGCAGCCCTGAGGGCGGCTGGTGTCCACAGTGTAGATCGTGCAGCCCTGACAGAGGCTGGTGTCCACAGTGTAGACCGTGCAGCCCTGACAGAGGCTGGTGCCCACAGTGTAGATGCCCAGCCCTGGGGCAGCCCTAGGGCAGCTGGCGTCCCTAGTCCCGGCATAAACTATAATCCCTAAGTCACCCCAAATAATTAAAATACATCCTGCATATTTAAAATGGAAACTTTGGGGAGAACCAAGAGAAAAGTCATGTTTAGGCATTGACTAAGAGGGGTAATTCCTCTCTTTATTGCACAAATGCTATCATTATTTAACTTGGTTAAAGAAGTGAAGTTAGGTAATTGTGGTAATTTCACGTTTTGACTGTGCTGCTTTGAGCATGGGCTATTTGCGAGGTGACCACCAGGCAACGGTGCCTGCAGCACAGAGGAGCCTCACGCTCTGTTGAGTGAGTAGATGAGCTTCCTGAGACTAGACCAGAGCTTGGGTAGACTCTTAGGGCCCCTGGGAGGTGCCGGCAGCTCTCCAGTGCCCCGGGGCCCAGAAAGAAAGGAGCATCAGAGCCGGCCCCTCGCCACCTTGAGGGAGGGATACTTCAAACCTCAGGTCAAGGACAGCCGGCAAGTTGTGCCCGGTTTCGGAGTAGCAGAGGGTGCCGTGAAATTTCTCATGCCTTGTTTCTCCCCACAGAGTGCCATCCTCTGGGCCGTTTCCTTTCAAATAGCGCCATTTTATGTTTCCTACTTAAGGGCTTTCATTATAATGCTGAGCTTTTTGGTTCCTGTTTGTTTGTCTGTGCCTCCTCCCATGCCCGCCGTCCATGAGCGGTGTTTGCGTTTCGCTCTGAAGTCCTGGCTCGTGTGTGGATTGCCCTTAGGCAGTCTTATGAAAAACGATCAGGGAAGAAATCTGGGTAGTCCAGGCCACCCTGGTGGGAAGCCAGGTTAGCTGTTAGAAACAGCACCACTGGCTGCAGCATTCTGGGAAGCCACATCCACTGGGAGAAATGCCACTTGAGTAGACCGAGCAAGCACGTCAGTGCCCCCAATATCAGCTCTAGCCTAAGATGGTTTGTGATTTGAGGTCTGCTTTACTTATTGGGTGACTCATGTAGCATGCGTGCCCAGTGGGTAGCAGGAGCCACGTTAGGCACTGGAAATGCAGAGGTGAGTAAGCCCGAGCCTGTCCTCAGGGAGCGAAGGTGCAGTTAGGAACGGAGGACAATAACAGAACATGAGCAGGGCGGCGGTGCCGGTGTGCGCAGTTCAGCTCAGAGCCGGGGCACCCGCGTGGTGGGAAGCAGGGCGTTAGGAAGGACTTCCCGAGCAGTGACTCCTGGGGTCTTGGGGATCCATAGAAGTAGAGTGGGGAGGGCTAGGGGGTGTTCTCCAGATGACACAGGGGAGGGCCTGGGGGGCACTTAGACACAGAGGAGGGGCTGGGGGGCATGTAGACACAGGGGAGGGGCTGAGGGGCACTAGACACAGGGGAGGGGGCTGGAGGGCGCTCCAGGCAGACACAGACAGAATGGTGCGTTCAAGGAGCAAGAGCAGGGCCCATCGATTGGCTGAGACACTCGGGCATGACCTTAGATGAGGGACGATGGTGCACCACACTGGGTGGCAGCCGTAGGCCTTGCTGAGGAGCCTAAGCTGCAGGCTGCATACCTGCCTGGCACAGAGCAGGCTCCACACCTGCCTGGCAGAGAGCAGGCTGCACAACTGCCTGGCACAGAGCAGGCTCCACACCTGCCTGGCACAGAGCAGGCTGCACACCTGCCTGGCAGAGAGCAGGCGCTCAGAAGCATCCGTGGAGTAGACCTGGGCAAGGGCCTCGCGGAGGGGCCCCGAGCCAGGGCTGCGTGATCAGATCCTCTGGGTGTAGCGAAGATGAAGAACGAGGGTCAGGGTCGCGGGCATCCAGGCCAGAGGCAGAGCCAGGTGGCGCTGTGCTGAGGAGGTCTGAGAAGCGGAGTGCTTGGAAGTGGACTTGGCAGGACTGACAACTGACCGACCCGGAGGAGGCGGGAAGCGCTGAGAAAGGCACTTAGGTTTGGCTTTAAAAAGGAGGCTGTCGAGGACTGTTCTTCAGTTCAGACCTAGTATTAGCCGAAAATCGTAATTGTGACATAATTCCTGGAATGAAAACAAGGGCTAATTTTAATTTTGTCGTATTTTCTCTCAGTTGTAGCTAATGAAAAGATGGTTTAATAGAAAAGGGATTCATTTTGCCTTGAAATTTCCAAGTAAGCAGCATATTCAAGATCCAGGAATAACTCAAATGTTAGAAATGATTTACTGTGTTTTGTACAAAAGCTGCAGTAAAGTGGCAAAGCAGTGGCCAGTGGCGTTAATATTTAAATGCTGTTTTGTTCTGTGCCATCAAAGCATCTGCCAATTATTGGCAAATTTCATCTATATGTTCCCACTAAATGAGCCCTACATTTAATGAACAGATTCGCCATTAAAACTGGTGAGTCAATGAGTCTTTAATAAAAGTTTTTTATCTTTGGCTGATAAAATGATTTAGCTGTTAGTACCCCTTAGTAATCTGGCTGTGCTCCTTCCAAAATTATGAATAAAAGATTTCCTCCATCGAGCCCATCAGCTTTGATACAGTATTTTGCAAACTTCAGAGACACAAAAGAGGCACAAAGGGAAGGAAGGGTTGCTCTTCCCATGGCACGGGCCTGCGTTCACTGGAAGAAGCCAAGCTTGAAGGACGGTAGAGCTTCAGATAGGCTGAGGAGAAGAAGGCAAGTGGCCACCAAGGCAGCGAGGCGCCCACGGGCGCGGGAAGTTACCTGTGGTAGGCCATGGGGCGGGCAGAGGTGCGAGGGCTGGAAGCACCTGACGTGGGGCCTTCCTCACACAGCCCTGGGAGCCCATCACAAGCCTACAGAGGAGCCAGGCGTGAGCCCCAGGAAGCTCTCCGAGCAGCGTGCCGGTGGGAGGCAGGCTGAGGCAGCAGGGGGCCAGCAGAGGGCCGTAGCCCGTCCTGGGAACGGCTCCCTGGTGGGAGCGCCGAGTCTCTATCAGGGTTCCGTGGAAGAGTGGGCCTGCGGTGGCCACTTGCTGCCCGGCATGCTCATCCGTGGTTTTGGGCCCCGTAACAAAGCCTCAGGCCAGGCAGGCTGCAGTCAGTGGCTTCCCCAGGACACATTGTAATCACCCAGCAGCTACTGCCCGTCAGCTGAACTGAGAGCTGGGTCCTAGAGCTAACCCGGGAGGGACAGGTGCTCGCGCCTCGCAATGAGGAGGAATGTGTGTGCTGTTTCAGACAGGGCGCTTAGCAGTGTGATTTGGAGCATAGTGCGCTCTGGAAACGAGGCACTTGCCGGGAGAATGGCCCCTTGCCGCTCAGAGGCCGCCCAGTGTTAGGTCAGGAGACAGCAGAAAGGTGTGGGGTGAAGAGGACGCTGCTCTCAGCTGAAGGGCTCCGTGTCACAGAGCAGCAGGCATCCTCAGCAAGGGTTTGAGCGCTGCAGGTTTGACGATGCCCTTACAGCTCCTGAGAAATAAGCCTCTCCCACAACCCCCTGCCCCCCGCAGTGCCAGGCTTGAATCGAGGGACCTGGGTACAAACCTCTGCTCTGTTTGGACCCAAGGTCTTGGTTGGTTTCCACAGTGCCTCGCCGCCTCCCCAGGTGTGTGCCTGGCACGTGGATGTTTCCTCAGGGCAGGCACTCTTATTTCCGGGTATGGAGCAGCATGTCACAGTGGCCTAACCCCCGACAGATCCACAGCGAGCCCGGCAGCCAGGCCCGGCTGTGCTCCCGTCGCTGCTGATCCCTTTCACCGTGTTGCATGGGTCTGGCTGGGCCAGGCCTCGTCCTGAAGCTGCACGTTCTGTCAGAGAGCACGGCCTTCTCTGCCCTATAGCCTGTCCAGACGAGGTAGACCGTGCTTTGTAGACACGTGTGCGGTCTGCTCAGGGAGTTTTTGTCATCTCCTTCAGTGGCTGATCTGCCTTCTCCACTCTTCCCCCACCACACATACCCCCACGAGTCCTTTCTACATTTAAAAGCAAATAAATAAGTAATTTATATAGTGTGTTACAAGCTGATATAAATTACAGAAGAAGCAAAGCTAGAAAATGGTGAGAGAATCAGGAATGCCAGAATGGGAATTGGGTTGTTTATTTTAAATAGAGGGATCAGGTTAGATCTGGACAAGAAAGTGAAATTTGATCCAACCCAGAGATGAGGAGGTCACCATGGTTCACCTGCGGGCAGGGCCATGGAGCGTGTGTGGCGAGCAAGGGGGCAGCGTGGCAAGGGGGCCAGGAGTCACATCACAAGGCCCCCGAGACCACCGCCTCTGCAGCCAGCTGTGGGGAAGGCCAGCTTTTACTGTTGATGCAGGACACAGACTGAAAGCCCAAATGCCTTACTGTTAGGGTCGCCTGAAGGTGCTCCTATCGAATTACTATGACGGTTTCTAAATGTTAGCTTTGCATCCCTTTACTCATCTCCTCGTGGTCTACGGCCGATGTGGACCACGTGGGCTGCCGGCGGCCTTGGCCTTGCTCTAGGGGAGGGGGCGCTGGGCGTTCCTGAGCACAGAGGGTCCTGACTTACCTTCTAAGTGACTCGCTTGCTCGAGGATAGAGCGCAGGGCACAAGGGAAGAAGTCGGGAGACCATTGCGTTTTCCAGGGCCGGATGGTAGTGGTGGAAAAGGCAAAAAGAAGCTGGACACTTGCCTGGCAGGGGATACCGCGATCGCGAACGTGGTCTTCCCAGGCCGAGGCTCGTCTGCTGCCCTCTGGATGTGCCGACCCCGCGATTTCCCCACATGCGGCAAACTCGACTGCATGCTCTGTGGGAGTGGGGGGCTGCATCTGTGGGCTCCCCTGTTAAGAAAAAAAAGTAGCTGGATTTGTGTGTATTTTTAAGCTAGAGCCAACAGAATTTCCTGGTGAATCCGGTGGGGTGTCAAGGGTGACTCCAAGGTTTCCTCTTGGTTAATACGAAAACTGTGTTACTGACGTGGGGAAGGCTCCAGCTGAAGTGGAACTGGTTTGGGGCTGGGGCAATCAGGAGTTCCATTTTATATATTTAAATTAAACTTTCAGTACATGAGATTTCTGTTCATGTGTGAAACGTTTAACCATTTTGATGTTGCCTAAAGACATGACTTAAAGCAGACCCTTAGGGCTGGAAAGAAACGTGGGGAGTCCCTTACGTTTACCCTCTTGCTTCCACGTGGCCTTTTGCCGTCCACGGCGAGGCAGGGCTACTGGATCTGAAAGAGCCCAAGGAAGTCACTGTAGCAGCCCCTGCCAGCGTTTGTATTCTGACAGCAAACTCTCCCTATTTGGAAATTATTCTACATTTTTTACCTAGTCATAAATAAGAGAACCATTTCCTTTCCTAATTTCAAAGCTACCCAATTGGATTGCCCTAAATTCCATGAGTTAGCTTCAGAATTTATTAGGATTTAAGAGCATCTGCCACTCCTTTGATTGCCAGGGATAATTTCGCTTCTTTGGTTGCCAACGGTTATAGATTTTATTACCAAACCTTGGACCTACCAAACCTGCACCTATCCCACCTCTTGAAATACTGTTTAAATGCTTTCAAATAACTATATGAAACCCATGTACCTACCACATAACGAAGACTAGAAGAAAATACATGAAAATGTTACCTTCGATTATAGTTTTCTGGGTGGGGCGATAAGGGTTTCTTTTCTGCTGCCTCTTGGCATGGGGTAGGAAACACGGGTTCCGTTAGCAGCTAGCAGGAGCCGTGACCGTTAGTTCAGGAAGGAGCGCAGCAGCCTGTGACCGCTCCCCTCTCTCCGGCCTCCGCAGCTCACCATCTGCTACCTGGACGTGCTGATGACCAGTGCCGAGCGCCAGAAGCTGCTGCGGGACCAGTACTGCTTTGAGTGTGACTGCTTCCGGTGCCAGAGCCGGGACAAGGTATGTCGTGTGGGGCCAGCCTGGAATGCCTCCCAGGCAGCATCCCAGTTATCTTTCAGAGAGCTCCGCCCGTATTCCATCAATCCAGAGCTAATGGCCCCAGTGCGTGGTAGGAAGAAAGGTAAATAAAATGACGCATTGGGCTGCGTATGCTGCATTTCCTGAAACTCTGTCTCCCACGCAGCTGTATGGTTAGGCCACAGGTAAGGCTCCCTGGAGCTGGGAGTCTGCTGGGAGCGCAGGCATTAAACATGGAATTAAAGGGGCGTTGGAGGCCACAGCGCCGCTGCAGCGTCTGGCAGGTGCCTTGCCTGTGCTGTGCCTGTTGGCGCGTGTTGCTCAGGAGTGAGCGCACCGCGTTGCCCCTCGGTTCTAGGTCTGTGAAACGCGCTCTGTGAGCTTCCTGCTGCAGCACTGTCACACAGTGCTCAGTTACCCAGCAGCTTTCACTGAGGAAGGAAGGAGAACCAAAATAAATGCCTCGAGATGATGAAGGAACTTTCCTCATGTTACTCGTACACGCTCCTCTCTTTGAACCTATGCATTGTGCACACAGTTGTGTTATCTGATGATGTATTATTTTTGTAGAGTGTTTCATATTTGAATTCTTTCATAACCATTGTATCATTTGATCTCAGTAATGATAAATCAGGAAACTGGGCTCAGGAGGGTTGAGAGAGATGCCGTACGATGGGATGAAGGGAAAGTGGCAGAGCCAGACCTCACACGCGGGTCCTCTGACGCCATCCTGTGCCCTCCGCTGTGTCGTGACTACAGCGACCTCTGCTGCAGCCCCTGCTGACCTCCCCGCGAGAGAGGACCACCCATTCACTCTGAGCTGCAGGAAGACAGGGACATGTTTAGTTTTGCATTAAAAAAGCTTTCAGAATTCAGTGAATTAAATGGGAAAAGTTGGATCCACTGCTAATAACTCTGAGATTCCAAAACAGCGCTCTTCCTGTCCACCTGGTTAGTATTTTGCCACTGGAAAGCATGCCAGGAATCAGAAGGTTCCCTTGGGATCCCCGCCCAGACTGTCAGCTGGAATCCCAGCACTCCTGCCAGCACCCCTGACTGGGGAGAGGGAGGATCTTGGGTTCAGTGCCTTGTGTATAGGAGGCCCTCAAAAAATTCTCAAATGCAAGGTGATTATGTTTTATTAAAATTGGGGTTGTGGTCACTTTTATTATAATAGTTTATTATGATATGAGTTAGAATAGTGTGTTAGGAAAGGGTCTGTTTACAAATTACAGGTAACAGCTAAAACTGACTTCTTTCATTTTTTTTTAGAGAAGTTGTAACTTTATGGAAAAATCATGCATAAAATACAGCATTCCTATATATAACCCTCTTATTAACACCTTGCATTAGTGTGGTACATTAGCTACAGAACACTTTTATAATTTTACTATTAACTATAGTCCATGGTTTACTCTGGGGTTCACTGTTTGTGTTGTGCAGTCCTATGGATGTATTTTTAAAATCTTTATTTTAGTAGCATATATGCAACCTAAAATTTCCCCTTTTAACTACATTCAAATATAATTTTAATGCTGTTAATTGTATTCACAATGTGGTGCTACCATCACCATCATCCATTACCAAAACTTTTCCATCCTCCCAAATAGAAATTTACATTTTAAGCATTAGCTCCTCATTCCCTAGCCCCACCCCAGCCCCTGGTAACCTATGTTCTACTTTAGGTCTCTGAACTTGCTTATTTTAATTATTGCATATCGGTGAGAGAATACACTGTTGCCCCTTTGAGTCTGGCTTATTTCACTTAACTTGATGTCTTCAAGGTTCATCCATGTTGTTGCATGTATCAGAACTTTGTATAGCTGAAAAATTGTGTGTAAATATCACATTTTATTTATCCGTTCATCAGCTGATGGACACTTGGGTTGCTTCCATCTTTTGGCAGTTGTGAATATAGGTGTGCAAATATCTGTTTGAGTCTCTGCTCTCAATTCTTTTGGGTGTATACCTAGAAGTGGGATGGCCAGTGTTTTAGTTTCCTAGCCAAATTCAATAGTTCGGCTTGAATTTAAGGTGCGTCTCTTGTAAATAGCATACAGTTGGGTTGTGCTTTTCTGGCCATTGTTCCAGTCTCTGCCTTTTGACTGGAGAGCTTAATCTGTTCACGTTTAAAATAACTACTGATAATGCAGGACTTTCTTCTGCCATTTTGCTATTTAGTTTTTGCAAGTTTTATACCTTTTTTTTTGGTCCCTCAATTCTTCCATTAATGCCTACTTTCATATTTATTTGTTTTTTGTGTGTGTTATACTAGATTGAGTCCCTTCTCATTTTTTTTCTGTATGTATTTTTTGTGTTTTTTCTTTGTGGTTACCGTGAGGTTGAAATTTAACATCCTAAGTATATAACATTAAATTTTTTTTGATACCAACTTAACTTCAGTAGCATATACATGCACTGTTCCTACACATCTCTGCTCCCCCACCTTTTTAAAAATACTTGTTACAAATGATATCTTTGTACATTGTATGTGTATGTCTGATTCATCATTACTTGCTATGCATTTGCCTTTTAGTACTTCTAAGAAGTAAGAAGGGGAGTCACATAGCAAAAATACAACACAGTAGTACTGGCATTTATAATTACCCACATAGTCACCGTTACCACTGGTCTGTAGGTTTCTGTGCCGCTTTGACCCACTGGCTAGTGGCCTCCGTTTGGCAGGTCTAGTGGTAATCAGCTCCCTCAGCTTTTGTTTATCTGGGGATGTCTTAATCTCTCCCACATTTTTAAAAGAAAGTCTTGCCAGGTATAAAATTATTGGTTGGCAATTGTTCTCTTTCAGCAGTTTAAGTATTTCAGCCCACTGCCTCTTTGCCTGCATGGTTTCTAATAAGAAATTGATATGTAATCTAAACAGGACTATCTTGTACAGTACTTATTGCTTTTCACTTGCAGCTTCCAGAATTTTTCCCTTGTCCTTTGCCTTCAAAAGATTGATCAGTATGTGACATGGTATATTTTTCTTCAAGTTTACCGTATTTGGCGTTTTCTGGGTCTCTTGGATGTGCATATTCAGGTCTTTTATTAAGTTTGGGAAGTTTTCTGTCATTATTCCTTTGAATATTCCTTAGACATCCTTAGCATGTGGCTATTGTCTCATGGTCCCAAGATGACTGCTGCCCTCCAGCCCTCAGTTAGTGTGTCTGTGCTCTAGACAGGAGCAAGAAGAGGTGATAAAAGGTGAAGAGCAAAGGGAAGCTGTAGCCGTTGGGCAGTTTGATGTAATTAAGAATTCCAAAAATATAATTGGATCATGCTTGTAAACTGATCTGTTAATCTGGGCATGATTGAGTTATGATTAGGGCATTGACTGGGCCACGTCAGTAGGGCGCTGAGCCCCACCCTTTGGTGGGTGGAGGAATCGAATATAAAAGGCAAGGCAAAGGACAGAGGGGGTAGTTTTTGAGAAGCAGTTTTGATGTTGGAGAGAAGGCCCCAGGAGAAGAGAAGCGAGCCATTCGCCTGATCGTCCAAAGCTGACCTTGTGGAGGAACCAGAGGAGCTGAGCCTGGAGAGAAACGCAGCCCCGGGAAGAGAGGAACCCAAGAAGCCTGAACCCTGACAAACGTCGGCAGCTGTCTTGCTCCAACACGTGGCAATGGACTTTGGTGAGAGAAGAAACTTAACGCTTTATGGCCTGGTATCTGTGGACTTCTACCCCAAATAAACACCCTTTATAAAGACCAACCCATCTTTGGTATTTCACGTCAGCACCCCTGTGGCTGACTAGTACAGAAGCCCTCTCGGGGATTCCCACTATATCATAGTCACATGGCCACCCCTTGTGGTAAAAGAGCCCAGGAAACTGCATGTTTAGCTTTTGAGCATTATGTCATGGGAGAAGAGGATTGTTGGTGGGTAGCCAATCCATCATATCTATCATAGCATTGAGACAATTTTCTTTACTATCTTGAGCTAAAAGTTCATTTAATATTGTATTAGAAATAGACCAAACTGTGCCATTAAAAGAGTATCCAATTCTTCTGCTGGAATCTAGCCCAGTCTTTTCCTAACTAGCTAGGTGATCTTGGGCAGCTCATCCAACCTTTCAGGATTATTTTCTTATCTGTAATATAAGGGGATTGGTCTTAAGGCCCCTTCCAGCTCTGTTAGCCCATGTTCCTATGGAATGTCTCCTCTTGGAAGTGAGTGGCTTATGTACTTTGATGAGAATATAAACTTGATTTGCAATAACTCCATCAGTTATATTTTCATGTTTCCATTTATCTAGAATTTTGATCTGTTCAGTGATATAAACATTCCTTCTGGACTCTCTATACTGTTGATTTGCTTAGAGAAAAATAGTACAGGGTGAATTCAGCTTAGTGCACTCCCAAATTATCTCAAACTCAATATTAGCTCAGTCAAAATTAATTTTACTTCAGTTCCTAGATTTAAATTTTCTAATGTTTTTCTGCTCTTCTTGGAAACCGGAAAATTCATCTCACAGGTTTCTGCATCAAGCAATATTTATTACATGCTCATATCTGCATGTTACTGGACCTGCATGGTAATGTGTTTCCAGAAGGCAGGAGTCCCTTGAAATGTGGGTATAATTTGCATGTGACGAGTTGTCCTTTATAATAAGCAGCAGTTTAATTTCTGGAAGAAATAAAACTTACCTTCTAAAGGAGGTTTGGAAATAATTTGGACTTTCGTATGGCTTGCCTGGGTCAGAACCCGAGGCAATAGAGGCAGAACTGACCAAATAAAATTGTTTGTTTCCATAGGTTTGTGGATAGTACCTAACATGCTTCCTTGGATGGCATTCACATATATTACAAAACCCTTTTTTTACTTGTCATGTCGCATCTTTTCTGAAGTCTATAATATTTGGTTCTTATTTTCAAACTCTGTCTACCAACCTACTCAAGTCCTTAACACCTCTCTCCTGGATTATTGAGATAACCCTCGTCACCTGGCCCTCGATTGTGTCACTTTCATGCACCCTGTGCACTGTTTCAGGCAAGTGCTCTCTGCTGTTTCCATGTCATTACTTTGCTCAGAATTTTTTAGGCACTAAGCATTCCTTTAGTCTTCAGGATAAACGTCAAGCGCTTAGCTTGGCATTCACTGCCCTCCAGAGTCATGGCCCCAAGTTCCAACCTTCCCCCC
>JAQZBX010018419.1:24071-34751 GCA_029593785.1 Cabassous unicinctus | reverse complement strand
TTTAGGAGGCACCCAGAACCAAACCCGGGACCTCCCATGTGGGAGGTGGGTGCTCAGCTGCTTGAGCCACATCTGCTCTCTAGATTTAAATGATTTTAATAAAAATCCAGGAACCCCCCCCCCCCACCAAAAACCTATAAAGCAAAGGAGAAAGTAACAAGTGCCACAAAGAAGTCATTAAAACAAACCATGGGAGTTCAATGCAGGAAATGTCACCTTCAGAGTGTGACTCAGGGATTATCCGAGTTTGTGAGGGCTGCTATAACAAAGTACCACAGGCTAGTTGGCTTAAACCACAGGAATTAATTGTCTCACAGTTTTGGAGGCTAGAAGTCCAAAACCAAGGCATTGGCAGGCCATGCTTTCTTTGAAGTCTTTCTTAGCGTTTTGGTGGTGGCTGGCTGGCAAACCATAACTCAGCCTCTACATCCGTCACGTGGCCATCTGCCTCCTTCTGTCTCCTACTCACTGCTACTACTGTGTCCAAGTTTCCTTTGCTAATCAGGACTCCAGTCATATTGGATTAAGGCCCACCCTGATTTGGTTTGACCTCATGTTAATAGGATCTTTGAAGTTTCTATTTACAAATGACTTGAGATCAGGACTTGCACATGTCTTTGTGGGAGATATGATTCAGTACACAACAGGGATGTTAAATGAACTCACAGCATTTAATAAGTTGCATTTCAGGAGGCAAAGACTGAGGGCCTGACCACATGCACCAGTAGTGCACAGGATTTGCAGAATTTTTCTGAGCACTTCGCTGTTGCTCTTAGTTGCCTTTCCTTCCTTCTTCATGTCATATCACTGGCTGGAAAAGAGTTGTGGTTCAGGGTCTGCATTAAGGGCTCAGATTCTGAAGTCATAACTTGAACTTGAATCCCAGCTTTGCAACTTGCTAGCTGTGTGACCTAGGCAAGTTCCTCAAACTCTCTGTGCCTCAGCAGTGCCATCCATAAATGGAAACGATAATTGTAATATGTTTGTGGTAAAGACAAAATGAGGAAATTCATATGCTGTGCTCAGCACAGTGCCAGTCACATAGTTAGGACTCAATTTTAGATATAGCTATATAAATTGGGAGAATGTGACAAGACTTTGATGATTTATCATGCCGTATTGGGAGAGCCTCTTGCCTTTGATTTGAGGGCTCTGGCTCCCCTAAGCATACTTTCCTCTCCACTAGACATTAGGGCCCTAAGCCATGAAACAGCTGGGTCCCTCTCATGGCCAAGAGGGCTTCCTTCAGGTAAGGGATTTGTTGGAACCCAATATATGTTGCTTCAAATAGAAAATGGATGTATCAAGGAACCATTGAAAACGTCTCAAGTAGGGTACTTCAGCAGGCATTTTAGCTGTCTTTAGTGGGAATTCTAGCTCTCTTGAAGTTTTAACTTCTTAGAAATAGAATACAAAATACAAACATTATCTCCCATCTCCAAGGAGACAAAAGTTGGAGGCCATGATAGCTAAGCAGTGCTCTCTTGGGACAAAATGAAGTTGAGTGGAAAACTTCTAAACTGCTATTTTTTAATTATTACTGTTTATTTTTTTTTATTGTTCCTAAATCTATATCTGCCCTGGCAGGAATTTGCAGGGGAAGGCCTCCGAACTTTGGCCATTGCATATAGAGATCTGGATGATATGTACTTTAAAGAGTGGTATAAAATGCTTGAAGATGCAAATGCTGCCATAGATGAGAGGGATGAACGGATAGCTGAACTCTATGAAGAAATTGAAAGAGATCTGATGGTATGAATTACGAAGCATGATAGCTTGTGTTTAGAAAAGGGATATTATATGTTTTGAGATCTAGCATAGGAATAAGCTATTGGCTAAATCATCTTGTACACAGCAGATGCTACTCTTTCAAACAGTGAGTCATGCTTTATTATGTTGGCTTTGAATTTGCTGCATATGAACCTAGAAGGTTTATTTTTATCAGCGGTGGCTTATGCAATGGGAAGTCCCCCAATAGTAGGAGATACTAGACTCCCTATTCTTAGTCAACCTCTTGGATGTCCTTGATGTTGTGGGGTTTTCTTTTTTGTTTGTTTGTTCCTCCCTGCTTTATGACTCACCTTTTTAAGCAGAGAAACTTCCTATGATGAGTAGTGCTCTAGCTCTAAACCATCGTAAACCAGTGAAATTCTGCTGATATCTGTGCTGCCCAGAGTATGGTCTATTTTAGAAATCACTCTTTTCTGAGGCCTCTGAGGCCAGGAAGCTTAGCCATTGTAAAGTATTAGGGAGCATGCCTTGTTCATCTTTGGATGAATTAGAGCATGGGGACCTTCACTTTTTAGTTCATGATATCTGCTGGTTTTTTGGGTTGGGGAATGGCTCTACTTTTTATGTGACCAGTCTCCTGCCTGAGGGGTGAGGGCTTTCCTTTGGGTCACTCCATGGTTGATATTTGTGGGGAAGCAGCTGGAGCGTTCTTAGGAACCACAGAGGTCCAAGTGGCTTCTGATGGATCATAAGTTATCTGAGCAGGTAAATTCTCTCAGAATCTCTGCCATTAATTAGTATGCCCATCATATTTGATTTGGGAATTTCCTCTTGGGGTCCTTCTCAATGCATTTCTGCACATTCTAGGTTGCTTGCTTCCATCAATGCATCATAATTTCTGTCTTCATTTTATGTTCCTTGACTTTGGACTCTGTGAATAAAAGCCACAGATGTTATTTGCATGCATTAACATAAGGTATTATCTGTTTTTCAATGAAGCTATTAGGTGCCACTGCTGTAGAAGATGAATTACAAGAAGGTGTTATTGAAACGGTTACAAGTTTATCATTAGCCAATATTAAGATCTGGGTCCTAACAGGAGACAAACAAGGTAATTTGAAATTGGATAATGATGATGGTTTGAAAAGGGGGAGATAACTTCTATGGTAAAATTTTTAATTAACCAGATAGCTTAATTAATTAGATATTTGTCCAGTCTTCCATATACAAAAGAGATGCAAAAAAGAAACCTAATCTATTACAAGAATTTATTATTAAATAAGCAAACAAAAACAAAATACCTTGCACAGTATACTCTGGGTCAGTTGAGTTTCAGTACAATTGCCTGGGTCTTTTAATTCTCATATTTATGCCTATAAACAATGATGGTGTTAAAATATTTATCAACTGATCCATATTAATACTGCTGCTAATCATAACAGATATTAGCACAGCACTGAATCAAAACATTAGAGACTTCAAGATCATTCCTTTAGTTTCTAGATGGCAGGGAGGTGAAGGGGATCTTGGGGGAGAAATCAGGGTGGTGGAAGGGCAGCAGCTGTTGCTCAACTGGTATAGAAATATTTTGGTATTTTTAAAACCACTACAGCTGTTCTCTATATCTTCAATCAAGTCACTGACTACAAAAAAACAACAACAGGGAATTAAGTCCTGTGGTGTGTTACTTGATAATGGCTCTATAGAGTTTGATATTGATCAGTGAGTACAACTGTTTGATTAGTTACAAATATCCATACATTTTACTATTTTTAGCTTCAATTTCTGTAGTTTAGACAAAGGTTGAAATCTTATCAGTTACCTTCCATGATTTTGGACAAATCCAATGACTCTATTGAAAATGGAAGGAGTTATCTAACTACCCTAGGCTCCGTGTCTATAAAATTAGAGGAAGGATTGCCCAATATCATGTAATTTTCCAGGGCTGTAGTAGTAGCAATCTTGGGTGGTTTTTTGAGATGTTGGTCAAATTCTAGGTGTCTACTCCTTTCATGGGAAAATGGCAATGTTGTATGTGGAAGAACTGTAAGAATTTTATAAAGCATTTTTGTTGTGTGGCTGGATATTTTGTGAGTTTTTCTTCCACTTGCTACCATATCAGAACTGAATATTAGCTAAGTTTAGTATTTTAACTTTCCAAAGACAATATTTGAGACTTGTGGTAAAGAAATATTGTATATTTGTACATTTGACTATATCACAAGATCATTTTTTAATATAGTTTTTTATTTTTTATTTTAAAAGATACTTAGATTACATAAATGTTAATAAAAAATATAGAGGATTCCCATATGCCCCACCCCCCCCACCTCCCAAATTTTCCCACATTAACAACATCCTTCATTAGTGTGGTACCTTCATATGTCACAAGATCTTAAGGTGTTTTCACAAGTACTATTTTGGAATCAAAATAATTTTTTGAAAACGAGATGAGAAGACTGGGGAGCCTTCTCCATGGATTTAGCAAGTGTAAATTGCTCATGGAACCCAGATCTTTTCAACTCTCTCTGGATTTCTTGTATTTTATCTTTTATCATGCTGTCTGGTATTAAGGGGGCCTGTCAACTCTAAGGAACTATAGCTGTGGCCTCAAATCTTTTAGGGTAAATGTACTTATGTTATTGAGTAATGTTCTAATGGAGCTGGGCTTCATTTCATATCAGAAACTGCCATCAACATTGGATATGCCTGCAACATGCTGACTGATGACATGAATGAAGTGTTCATTATAGCAGGAAACACAGCAGTGGAAGTCAGAGAAGAACTCAAGTAAGTACAAAAGGAAGGAGGAAGGGAAGAGAAGGAGGGAGAGGAAAAAGGAAGATCAGAAAGTGGAAAGGTACCCTATAGTACTGAACCTTGCTTAGTAGAGTTCTTTCTGTATGTTTCCTAAACTCCCATTCACTGAGATAACTTAGACATCAGTGATAAAACACTGTCTTCAGGCCTTCAACATTTCTCAAGTGTTTTAAGAAAAAGATTTCAAGTCATTGAATTATCCTTTAAAATTATACATTGGTGAGAACTGCCAGTTCTTATATGGTGAGCATTGATCAGTATCACTGGGGGCATTTGTTAAAAATAGCAGTTGCCTAGCTTCAGTCTGATCAACAAATTAAGAATCTCCAGGAGATGGATTCTGGGTATTTGTATTTTACTAAACATCTAGATGAAGCTTAGGACCAGATAAGTTTGGAAAACACAATCTTAGTAAATGGTATGTAAAGTTGAAATAGAGTATTTCAACATGAAGAAAGTAGATATTGACATAGTTACTATTGAACCCAGACATATAATACTTAGGAAGACAGAATAATGTGAGTTTTGTGTAATGTAGTACCAGAAAATAGTTAATTGCCAAAATTAGAGGTAGAAGTGGGCAAACATTAAATTTTGAGAAATAATATTTCTTAATATATACCAGTTAATTTTATCCCATTATTTTTATTTCATTTGGAGAAGAACATTTCAAAAATCTGCCTAGTAACTTCCCAAGCAGTTTTAAAATGCTGTCTTAAAATAATTTTTCCTTGCTGCAGCCTGTAGTAGCTTCTATAAGCTAAATCCACTTTGAATATGGCTGAGCAGATTGTTGACTTAGAGGAAAACTGCTTGTCTCTTGCCCTCGAGTGGGGCTGAAGTTCCCTCAACAAAACAGTAGAGCACTATGGGCTTCCTTAATGTGTCTTCATCTTTAAACCAAAGGCACTTATGTTTCTGAACCTTGGAAAGAAACTTGCAGACCAATTCTCTCAACTTCTCTATGTCTTAAAAACATCTTTATTTTAAGAAAATTTTTATTTTCTTTAAATGGCCTTTTATCTTTTGGGCAATTTGACTCTTGCTGAAGGAAGATAGATGCTAGCAGATCTAGATTTTAATGAACTTACTGCTAAATGTTTTGGGACAGTCTCTGGGACATTGTTGTAAGCACTCTACATGGATTACCTCATTTAATTCTCAAAGCAACCCAATGGTAGGTATTATCATCATCTTTGTTTTACATATTAGGAAACTGAAGCATGGATAGGTCAAGTAACTTTCTCAAAGTGTCACAACTAGTCAGTGGTTTAGCTGAGATTTGAATCCTGACAACTTGGCTCCAGAATCTGTATATTTAATCACCTGCCATGTGTCTCCCCCAACACAAGTACATACATTCGTTCTCCCTTTAAATACTTAATAATAAAAAAAAAAAAGTTGTTGAGACATCTCCCTGCTACATTGGAGTGAGTGATCAGACACTGATTAGGAACTGGAGTCAGACTAAATTTCAGGGGGAGACTTTCAGATGAGGAAGAGTACAGCCTTCCTACAGTAGGACCCGAGTTGGAATCCCAGATTTCTGTTCACTAGTTGACTGAGTGACTTTTGATATATTATCTCTACTTGATTTCCTCATTTGTAAGAAGGGGATAAACTATCTACACTATAGATTCTTTTATTTTGAAGATTAAAATGAGATAGTAACTTAAAGCTTTATGGATGTTCAGTGAGTTCCCTTCCTCTCCTTTCTTCTCTATTTCCTCCATTCCCCCTTCCTTCTTTCCTCCAGCTGTTGTTCCCATTCTTTCCACCAACAAGGACTACTTTTATTAATATTTTCCCCAATAGATTCCATGGAGTCTATCATCAAAAATATATAAATAATAATAAAATTTTATCAGTAATAATTAATTAGATTTCCCAGTTTTTATTTGGCAAAGATATATACAATCCCCAGTCATAACTTCTAACTGGTATAATATAGCAGTTTTCCACACTGAGTTGATAGCCAAAAATAACACAAAACTTAAAAAAAAAGTGAGTCTATGCATTCTTTTTTTTTTTTTTTAAAGATTTATTTATTTATTTATTTATCCCCCCCTTGCTGCTTGTGCTTGCTGTGTCCATTCGCTGTGTGTCTTCTCCGTGTCTGCTTATCTTTCCCTTGCTGTGAGGTCCCACTGCATCAGCCCCTCGTGCCGCGCGGGCTGGCCTGCCCTCACAAGGAGGCCCCGGGAAGCGAACCTGGGGCCTCACACATGGTAAATAGGGGCTCTATCGGTTGAGCCACACCCGCTTCCTGTTGTGAGGGCTTGCTGCATCAGCCCACTAGGCTGCGCGGGCCGGCCTGCCCTCACAATGAGGCCCCGGGAAGCGAACCCGGGGCCTCCCATATGGTAAACGGGGCCTCTATCGACTGAGCCACTCCCGCTTCCCTCTATGCATTCTTATCATCGGGAAAATCTACATTTTATATTAAGCTCCTTAAGCTATCGAAATAACATGCTGGTCCTTATTACAGCCTTTACAGATCTTCCTCCTCAATTGGTTGCACTGAATAAGGATATTGCAGGTTGATAGAATAGTAGTACAAAGATACAGAAACATGAAGAAAAAGCCATATTATTTCCAAGAACAATAGTTCAAGTTGTAGCCAGAGTGTAGGTTAGAAATAAAGGTAGGACAGTTTTTCAGAGATGGGGTTGGAGACAGGTTGATTGACAAGCAAAAGTGACTAGACTTTATATCCTGAAAGTATGGGATGATAGGGTGATTTCTAAGCAGAAATGTGGCATGTTCAAGTTTGAATTTTAGAAACAGCATTCCCGTGACAGGGTGGATGGAGTATGTTTGGTTGGGAAAATGAATAGTATAGGGAGATGCATCAGGAGGCTGTAGAATAGCTAAGGTTAGAGATGATGAAAGTTGAACTAAGGCAGTGAGGAAGGAAAAAGTGGGTGAAATTGACAACTAGTTTGAAGGCAGAATGGGTAAAACTTGGAATTTGATTGAGTGTGAAGAAGAGAAGTGGAAGGAGGCTCTGCCATTTCTAGCTTGTATATTAGGTATGAATTTCACAGCCCAGAATACACTTAGGCATGCAAGAACTGAAGCTCACATTAAATTTTCTAAAAATGTTCTTGAATCCCTTTTCTGCCTGATGACAGTACAACTAAACTATGTATGCTTGGTTAAATTCAGTTAAATTTAGTTTAAGTCTGGGATGCACAATTGCCTCACCTGTCACTGATCATCAGCATCTCCCCCTGGCATCTGGCACTTTCCAGTTCTGTGACCCTGCCTGGTGTCTGGTCTCTTTGGGTTTCTGGATTTCTCTCTTGGCTGACTTCCATGCCCTCCTGGCTGCTCTCCCCCATTTCTCTGTTTCTGAGAAATTTTCCTTCTATGTTTCTGAAGTTCCTTTATCCTACTACTCCCATGCCACTGCACCTCAGGGAGAAGCAGATAATCCTCCACACTCAGATTCCCCAAAACTTATCTCAGCATTCCAATACCCACACTGGTCTTCCATCTCTTACCAGTCAAGGCTGTGGAAGGACTCAGGCTCCCCTTAGTGACTCACTGGCATCTAAGAGTCTACTCAATGTGCCTGTCTCATAGGCTGGGATGGGAAGTAGAGAAAAGAGGTAATTTCTTTCTTGTCTGTTGCTTATGGTAATATTTTATGTCCCTTTAAAGATTAGTCTTTTGAGACTCAAAGAAACTTTTTTTCATCCCTCACAAAAAGTCCAGTTAGTGAAATTCCAGATCACTGGAATTCAGAGTGACACCACTACAAATTTCAAGAGTCTCTTTTGATAATAAAAAAAAGTGAGAATTTGACTCTTCTTTGTATTTGACTCTGCCACATCCCCCCGAGACAAGGCATATTGCTGCTTAGAGAAGATCACCAGTGGTAGGGCTGGTAGTTGGAGAGAGGGCAGGGAACTAAAGTTAGCATCTCAAGATTTTATCCCATTACATTGAGTTGACTAGGTAGATGACATAACTCTCATCATGTGGAAGGAATGTGGAGATACATGAATTCTTATATACTGTTGTTGGCAGTGTAAATTGGTAGATTCTCTTTAAAGGACAGCCTAGTAATATAGTTCATAAATTATATATGTATACTTTTGACCCAATGATTCCCACTTCTAGGAATTTATCTTATGAAAATAAATGATCGAATGTGTGAATATATATGTGAAGGAATATTCATTGTTGCAACAATTATAATAATAGAAAATTATAAAATAGCACAAATAACCAGCCAAGAGGGATTTTGTTAATAATTATGATATATACATGCAATGGAATCATTAAAAGTTATTACACATCTATTGAAATTAGAAGATGTCCATTATATATTTACGTGAAATATGAGTTTACAAAACATCATGCATGCATAGTATGATCCTTTTTTTTTTTTTGCAAAATAAATGTGTGTGTGTATTTAAAACACTATCCACCTTCCTACCTATCTAGTCCAGGAGGATATATATGGGTTTTCTCTGGATGATAGAAGTATGGGTGTATTGGGAAAAAATTTAGTGAGTATTGTTCAAACCTAAAAGTGCAACATCATGCAGGAAACTTTGTTAATCAGCAAACCAATGCCTTGCTAGTCAGCACTTTTCATATTTTAGGAGGAATGATGAAAACTAGAACAGTGGGCACATTGGGGATGTTTTGTAACAAATAAAAACAGGGTGCATTCCGGGGAGTGTTGTGTTCCTTCCTGAGGAGGCTGGCCACTTCCTTGGGAATTAACGCAATACTCACAAGTTGGCATCTATAGTATTAAGTTCATTGTTATAAGCACAATAAGAGGTACAATCACTGGTCAGGCCAGTTGAAGTCCCACCCTGGGAGAGGGTACTCTGCACAGGTGTTTTCAATCAAGAGTCTGGTATCGGCTGCTGATTCGGGACTTCCCAGCCGAGAGCTAGATGTTGGTGATTTGTAAGTAAGATTGCTCTATTTTTCTGTCATTCTGTGACTCTGTTCAATATTGATTTAATCTTTTAATTGATTATGTTATTCTTGTTTCTCACTCTAATTGTCAGTATAGACTTATTAAACTAAATATGCATATATGTATTTATGTTGCATCAAATCAGGACTCTAGCCAGACATAGGCCAGGTAAGTTGGTGTGTCCCCCAGTGTGGTAAGCTTATGAATCTATGTATGCATATCATGAGGGTTTGGGATATAGCAGCGGAACCCCTGTTTATAAACAATCTTTCGCTTATTTCGTATTCCTTCAATTATTAACAAATGTTCACTAACTAAATATATATATACATATATATATATATATATATTTATATTGCATCCAATCAGAACTCTAGCCAGATGTAAGCCAAGTAAATTAATGTGTCCCCCAGTTTAGTGAGCTTATATCTATATGTATATATATTGTAAAAAATTATGATGCAGCAGTTGGACCCCTTTTGTAAACAATCCTTTGCCTATTTTATATTCTCCCAATTATTAAAAGAGGTTTAATAAAATAAATAAATATATATCTGTGTATTGCTTTCTTATGCTTAAGTTAATTAAATCATCATATCAATTTATATACACACATATATAGCAAAGCATTAGCAAAGCATTTTATGTAGCAGAACAATGGGTCATGTTTAATTTCTTTTTATGGCTTTTTATATTATCTGAAGTTTTAATAATGATCATGCATACTTTCACAATTAGAAAAAGTCCCAAAAGTTATCTTCATCTTTTTAATAAGAGGGAAAAATACTCAAAAGAAAAAAAATAACTTCTATCTAGACTCAATATCTCAGGACCCCTGAGATCACTTTGCTCAACTGACTGGCAGATAATATGTTTATTTCAACTCAGACATGAAAATAACCTCAAGTCTAAGATAGAGAGAAAATGCATGTAGAGAATTCTTTTTAAGAAGAATAAATCAATACATTTATATTATGCCTTTACTTAATACTGGGATTCTGGAAAGAAAAGAGCATCCAGGAAAAGTTATTACTAGAAGGTGCTCTCTGTATGCCCAATCTGGGCTGCTTATTTCTAAACCCATAACTTTGGGAATGAAATACATGAACCATAAGTTGGTACCAGTTTTCTTGTTCTATACTTTTGAGTTCAGTGAGAGTTCAAGAAAAAAAAAAAAAAAAAAA
>JAQZBX010018419.1:0-23971 GCA_029593785.1 Cabassous unicinctus | reverse complement strand
TAAGCAGTAGGTTCATTTTTCTGCCATAGCTGCTTTAGTATTAAGGACTTGTCCAGAAACCTACAATTAAACTTCGATGTTTTCTCAGAAGATTATTGCATCAAGTATTTTTCACCAACACATGTTTTCTGCCCAAAGGAAAACAGAGTTCTAATATAATTTTAGTTGGTCTGACAGACAAACTCGTTCCATATTTCATTTTTGAAGCATTTATCACATGTTATGTTGTTAAGAAAATTCATGTGTTATAACTAATTAAACCACAAAGTGACCACACTGCTTCTGAGAAGTATCCTAGTGATGTTTCCTGTTTAATCAACAAAATATATATTGGTATTTTTGGAACACCTTTTTGATGGAAAGTTATTTGTTTGAGCAGTATTTGTTTGAATGCAAACGGCTCTAGGACTAGGTGGGTAAAATCAGTTTTGTGATGTGGGCTATATATAAGACATTAGGGAATTGTAAGGACTTTGGTGAAGGGAAAGAGCATGTCCTCTGTAATGTCATACATTCTTTCAGACACTATGCAGACCAAGCAATTTCCAATTTACTGTCCCTCTGACAAGAAGTTCTAGCAGGTTAAGTTTCTATCATTAATCATAGAATTTTAGAATACTAAATGATCTTGGGGATCTTCTAATACACACCAGTGCAGCTGCCCAAGTTTTCATAAGTATTATCTGTTTTGACTGGTTGGTGCCCTATTCTGTTTGGTTGTTCCCTGTATTAGTCAGGGTCCTCCAGAAATAAAGAACCAACAGAATATATGTAAATATATGTATATATACGTATATATGTATGTGTTTGCATGCATGTGTGTAAATAGATTTATTATAAGAAATACAATGAGCAAACTTTTGAAGTTAAACTATAAAGTAGAGGTGAGTAGGTGATAGAATGTGGGTTGAGAAGGGGGAGCTGATACTGAATGTATGTAGAATGTTTAATAAAGCTGATTATAAATATGTGGAAATGGATAGAGTTGATGGTAAACATTACAATGAGTGTAACTAATACTGTTGATTTATAAATGTGATTGTGGCTGAAAAGGGTAGCCTAGGAAGGTTAACATTAATTGAAAGACACCTAGAGGATAATCTAGAAACTGTATAATATAATGATTTTGGTGGTAGATGAGGATTGTGGTTAATATCACAAATACAAGAATGTTCCTCTGTTACAAGGTGTTAAGAATATGGTGCTACATGGGAAAAATACAACTAATTTAACTTATAGACTATAGTTAATAATAATATTGTAATATTTTTGTAGCAAAGGCAAAGAAGGTACTATATCAATGCTAAAGGTAAAAAAAAATATGAGATTTAGTTTTATGAGATGTGAATATGATCAAACTTTTTTTTTTCATTTTCTTCATTAATAAGAAGACCTTGGTCATGTCATTTAATCAATCTGTGCTCATTTATTGATATTTCTGAATGCTGGAGAAACAATTGAGTTTGTTTTTAGGATTAAATAAGATAAATGTGCCTGGACAGGATTTTTTTAAAGTAATGCTTCCATAATTTGTTAAGATTCCTTTTGTCTGTTATTTTATTTTTTGAATTTGAAATAAAGTTGTGTTTTTGTTTTTTTAAAGAAATTGGCTCATGCAATTGTAAGGGCTGGCAAGTCAGAATTCCATAGGGCAAACTGGAGGCTGGAAATTCTAGTAAGAGTGATGTTAAAGTCTTGAGTCTGAATTCCTTAGACTGGAAACTTAGGCATGAGTGGAGGGTGTAGTCTAGAGGCAGAATTCCTTCTTCCTCCTGGAACCCTCAGTTCTTTGCCTTAAGGTGTCCAACTAATTGGATGAGGCCCACCCACATAATTGAGGGTAATCTCCTTTACTTAAAGTCAGTGGATTATATATGCTAATCCCCTCTACTAAATACCTCCACAGCAACATCTGGGCCAGTGTTTGACCCAACAACTATAACCTTGCTAGGATGACATAATATTAAACATCACAGTTCCCTTCCACTAATTTCTAGTACTGAAAGTAGTTCAGGGGTTGAATGTCTTAGAGTTCACACAAGTAGTAAGGGTTGAAGCTGGGCCTTAAAATCAAGATTTCCTGTGTGTCCTCCCTTTCTCCGTTGTTGGCAGGGTGGTGGTCCAGTTAAGGTCCCTTAACTGTGCCTCTGGCACTATGTCTTAGTCCCAACCCAGTGGCAGCCTGTGGCTGACTCTACTTGTAACCCAGTCTGTTCTGAGAACTAGGAATTTGAAGAGCTGGGCTCTAGCCCAGGGTCTGTCACTAGTTAACCAAGTGGCAAAAGGTGAAATACCTTGCCTCTGGGCACATGGTGTCAGAGGCAGACCTCAGACCTGAACCCAGGCCTCCAGATTCCAAGTTCAGTTTCTAGTCTTTGTACCAAAGCTTGAAGTTATTGTGCATCATGGGTTTCAATCCATTTCCTAATAGGTCCTTTAAATATCTGAAAATAGAGTGCCTTAAGAGAACTGAAAATATGACTGTTTTTCCTCCAGTCTCTTTTTTCTTCATAGATTGTATGCAAGCCAACATGGGCCTAACTGTGCTTTGCAGTGATTGTGGTGGCGGAGGGCTGTGAATGCCGCCGTCGCCTCAACCATTAGTGCGTTTCTGCATGCCAACGTTGTAATAAACTGCACTTCATTACGAAGCTTGGAACAAACAGGCACTCTTTTGTTTTAGCATTTGTTATTTGTACCCCATGGTTAAGCATTATGTGTTATGCCTGCAAAAAAATGTATAGTTCATGTTCATTGAAGGGAGTTATGTGCAGCTTTTTTTTTTCTTCACCCCCTAATAAATTGTTTTTGTGAGAACCAGCTGGTGTTTGAAGAGCTGAGTTCCAGTAAGAAAAAGAAATGACAGCTATAAAACACGGGCAAAAGTCTAACTATGGGAGAACCTGATCCAGCGAGAAGACGTTGGCCTCTGTGCAGGGTGCAGCGGGAATTTAAGAAGAGCTGGAAAAATGGCCCCTTTTCTGCCTGGAAAAGGGTTCATGTGAGATGTTAGGAAGACAGTTCAGGGGGAAAAAAATCCTAAGTAAATAGAATTTCAGCCAATCCTTTCATGAACTTCACCCTTCTTTGGAATGTTTTCATTCTCTGGGGGGAAAACAGAGATTGAGTCATTTATACAGCATAAGTGAGAACTTTACTAAAAAGGCGACCTTATGAGCTGTTTTCCCTTTGGTGTTTTCTTAACACCCAATTTATGAGCTCTACAACACTGTCACAGAAATGCAAATGTAAATTTCTAGGGAACTTGTCTCCTTTGCTATATATGGGATTGTAAATTTTCGTGATGGTAAGGAGGATTCTGTGACATGATTATCTTGTGCAGAAATCCTTTCCTCCTATTTAAAACAATGATTCTTTATGTCTGCTCTATCTGCCCCTCTCCGCCCCAACTCCCTAAATTTCACACCTCTTACTCTGACTTTTTAAATCTTTTTTTTTTTTTTTTCATTTTGCAAACTGATGGCTAAATCTATGACATCATTCTTGGATCCAGGGGCATTTAACCTCTGGGTTCCTAAAAATAGGCTGTACTTTTGGTCCTGGACAGCAGAAGAAGAGGATCACAAGATAATTTTTTTTTTTTTTTAAACTTAGTATATAAACAACTAGTGGTACAATTTCAAATAATTAGAAAGCTGAGGGCTAAAATAGCGGTGTTTTTTAATTTTTAATTTTTTTTTTACAGTGAATATTCTTTTCTTTCAGAGGAGTCAACATAAAACTATTTTAATAAATGTTTTCTACATAGAATGAGCCTTTAGGGAACCATTTCATTTTGCTGTAAACCAACGCATCCATTTTCACTCCTTTCTCTGATTCCCCATTTTCTCAGGGGTGCTCATTTTGTATATGAAAGTTGTAGCCTAAATTGTTGGTGGCTGGCTTTGTTGCTCATTAGCAGGGAGCTTGGGATGAGCTAAGGCCTTTGGTGTGTGGTTCTCTGGTTATGGCTGAAGCTTCTGTAGTCATGTCACCTTGTCCTATGATACTTCAAAGCATTTTTATCCAGTTATTCCTAAGCCAAGGGTCCTTGGAGAGGAAATTTCCCTTCCTTTAAAGGCATCATCTTTCCATTTTGAAGGGAAGAGTACAATGCCACTTCCAAGGGTGTGATTTCACCATTAAAATCTTCCTTTTAAACAGCAGAAGATGAATGGAATGTGGCAGGATTGTTCTACAGCAACTGCTTATTGGATCTAGGGCATTTGGAGGAATTTTCCATTTGGGATGACTCTACATTTTGGTGTCTCCAATTTCGTTCCCAGAAGAATTATTCTACTGCTTGAGTTGATGAATACAATTTTCACTTAAAAATTCGGTTATATTATAATGAGTATGTCAGTTCAGTAAATACCATACTTTGTTTTTTATTGTCAATTAAAAATGTGCTTCTCAGAGGACTGCTGTTTTAAACTGATCATATCACATTTCTCTTTGAATTGATGAATTTATTTTATAGAAGTGCCCTGGAATCCCTAGAAGTTTTAGTCAATTTTCTTTAGTCTTTTGCTTTCCATTATTTCACAATATTGCATGCCAGATTAGTGTTTCTTAAGTCCTTGAAGCTCAGACAACCTTATATAGCAAATTTATCAAGAGTCCCTAGTTCAAACCCAGCTCAAGATGGTGACTTAGCTTTTAGGTAATTTAAAACAGATTCAAGGTCATTATGTTTACCCTCCTGCTTCCTGGAATTTGGTAATTTGCTATGGTATCCCCATCACAAGGAATTACCCAGCTTGCTTACCGAAACTGGATCTTATGCCGTATCTGTCTAAATAGTGTTGAAATGAATTTACCTTTGGGCCAGTCTCTTGTTAGAGTTAATAGGTATGCTCTGTGTACTTTGTTATGATTTGCTTTTTCCTCTTCCCTTAAGGAAAGCAAAGGAAACTTTGTTTGGACAAAGCAGAAGTTTTCCCAATGGCCAAGTAGTTTGTGAAAAAAAGCAACAGCTGGAGCTGGACTCAGTTGTAGAAGAAACCATAACAGGAGATTATGCCTTAATCATAAATGGCCACAGTTTGGTGAGTTCTCTTAAAGCTTTGTTCATTCTTTTTTCTGCACCCCAATAATCGTCTCTTTTGTGCTGTCATAGTGAGACCTCTTTTTGTGTTTTCCAAACATTAATGGCATCACTAGAAGCAGGGCATTCTCAATGATTTCCTGTTTGCAAAGGGAAGGGAAACTTCTAATGTATATTCCATGTGCGATTGCTTGAAGCACCAAGGTAAAGGGGAGGCTCTGAAGAAACACTGAATTCACAGGATTCAGTCTTGTCTAAATGACTGTGGAACATTTAGCAGTATTATTTAAGTGTTTTTCTAAGGGGGGAGTGTCACAGCTCGCTGTTATTAATTAAAATAATGCAACTGGAGTATTGCTATTGCTAACGTTTGCTCTTGCTAAAGTTTGTGATTTGCAGAGCACAACCTGACCTTCATATAATTACCACGCCAAATTATTGCCATTAAGATACCTCTGGTGGTTTTTCTAAATAGCAGCATTTTATAGCAATGCCAGACAATTTGCTTTGATTAGGAAATCTGGATCTTGTCATAATAGAATAAACTTGCATTGTACTTTTAATGCAGTTCAGGTTCCAAATCTTGAATAAATATCAAAATGCTCTTCTGAGCTTCTAATTTAGAAGACAAAAGCTCCGATTGCACTTCACTGAAATTAGCATTTATACGCACAGATTACGAATCTCACATTTTTCTCTGGCTTTGATGATCATTTTTCACTTTTTGGAATCTGGGAAAGAAATGTATTTCCTTGTAGACAGTTTCTTAGAGGACCAAAGAAGTTGGATATGAGTATATTGTATTTTCTCCCTTGTGATCAGCTGTCTGTTAGCTCTTAGTGCTTACAGCATGATCCAGCTGGATTCCAGACATAATGATGTGTTGCCTTCTACACCATGGAAAGTTACAGGGCTCAGCTGCAGGCCATACTCAGTCGAAAGGTTGTCCAGATGATGCGAGCCTATTCTCCCTTGCACAGAGGAGCAGCTGAATTGCCCGATGACCACAATATGGAAGTGTCTGTAATAAATTGTGGTTGGACTTTCTCTCAGGCTCAAAGAAGCCAATGTGTGGAGGGAGTTGAGTCGTCAGGTGATAACATACACTCTTCTCTATTTTTGTTTCTGCACATGCTGAAAGAAAGAGCAGAGATAGATGCTATTGAAGAATCCCTTCAGCTTTAAAGCCTGGCTCACGAAACCATGAGATGCCAATTTTCTTTTAGGGAGAACTGATCATATTTCTGTAACCAGAATCAGAAGTCTTTTTTAAAGAAGTCACAATTCCACTTTACTCAAATCCTCATGCTTTACCGAATGTAATTGGACCTTTCTATCTCAGAACCTGAGTTTACTTTTTCACTTGGTGGTTGTTGAGATTCAGGGCCCAACTGGGGCACAGACAGCCCAAAAATTTAAGTCTCTTGGACAGACACCTATCAACTCTAGTACTAACTTTAGGTTCAAACAGAGGGCCAGAAGAGCCACGTGTAGGGAAAACACAACTGAGTCTAACTCTGTCACACTGAGGAGCATAAATTCCAAAGTAGGACCCACTGGCAGGGCACCAAACTCCTGAGCAGTCAGCCCTACCTGTAGTGTCTGGATGTCTCCAGAGCACTCAGGAGCCCTGCTATTTGAGGTTATATTTTCTTTGGCAGTCCATGAGTTTCTGCTGAGATGTGCATAAGCATAACCTCTGGAATGACCTACTGACTCACCGTGAAGTCTCTCTTAGCCATGTAAACTCATTTGTGTTTACCCTTTCCCCCTTAGGGTCAAGGTCTTTTTCTAGGTGCATAGCTAGTTGGGGCTTGGTAGTAATCCCTCAGTGCCAGGGAGGCTTATCCCCAGGATCATGTCCCACGCTGGAGGGAAAGTAGTTCATTTATATGCTGAGTTTGGCTTAGAAAGAGGCCACATTTGAGTAACAAGGAGGCTTTCAGGAGGTAACACTTAGGCACCTTATAATACCTGGCTAAGTTTCTATTTCAAAAGTAAAGGTTCATAAGTACAGTCATCACAATCAAGGGCCTGTCAATGGTCCATCCTCCTTCACTAGTCTCTGCCCCTGTACTCAGGGGATTCTTGCTGTCCCATTAGAGAATGTGGCAGAGCTCTCCAGGATGGGAATTCGATATTCCTTTGGTTATTGTGTGACTCTCCACCCACTATGACAATGCCCCATGAACATTTGAACACATTCATATGCCTTATAGGTATGCCACAGGTGAACTTCCTCCCATGCATCCCCACTCTCTGACACCCCGCACCAATTATCCTCCCCTGCCACAGTTGTAACCCTTCTGTGATCCAAAACTTCTTCAAAATTGAAGCCAACAAAATAACCAAATACAATTAATAGGAAAATAATATAATAATGATAGTTTTAAAAATAATGAATAAAATACAAAAAAAATTTAAAGTTTGAAATAATAAAAAAATAAAAATATAAATGCTCCAAGATCTTTTCATCAATTGTGGGAAATGTACCACATTAATGAAGGCTGTAGTTGATGTGGGAAAATGTGGGAGAGCTAGGGAGCAGGGCATATGGGAATCCCCTATATTTTTTGTGTCACATTTATGCAATCTAAGTTTCTTTAAAAAATAAAAATAAAAAAGTATATTGAAAACAAAAGAAAGGGTGATTGTATTTGAGAATGCTAAATCACAATTTCTCCTCAGAATTATAGTCTTGTACATGAGAGTTTTCTACACCAGGGCCATGATTTTATATTAATTCATCCATCCACCAATCCATTCATACTATTAACATTCATTAAGCATCCCTAACTCATAGTGCTAGAATCTGGGGGTAAGAACATGAATAGAAACACAGTCTTTGTTTTAGGGACTGCAGTCCTTTGGGAGAGATAACTTGTGCTATGAAAGAGGAGTGAACACAGTGCTTTGAGAACATAGAGGCAGGCACATTTAGTTACCTGTGGAAAAGTCAGGGAAGACTTCCTGGAGGAAGTGATATTTTTGGGTAGTGGAAACAGCAAGTGCAAAGGCACAGAGGCAAGAAAGAACTATCAAATGGTGTAAAATAGGAAATTTGGCATGATAAGAATAAAGAGTACATTTAAAGATGGTTGTTTTAGTCTGATAGGCTGCTGAAAGCAATATAACAAAAATGGGTTGGCTTTTACAATAGGGGTTTATTGGCTTACAAGCTTACAGCACCAAGGCTGAAAAAAATGTTCATATCAAGGCTTCATCAGGCATTGCTTTCTCTCTGAAGACTTGCTGCTGGTGATCCTGGACTCCTCTGTCACATGACAAGGCACATGGCAGTGTCTGCTGGTCTCTCCCTTCTCTTCCAGGTTTCATTGATTCAGCTTCTTGCTTCTGTGGCTTTTCTTTCTTTCTCTCTCCATATTTCTCTCTCCCATTTATAAAGGACTCCAGTAGGAGGATTAAGACCTACCCTGAGTCAAGACTTACTGAAGTAATCTAATCAAAAGGTCCTTAATTGAAGTGACCTAATAAAAAAGTCCTACTTATAATAGGTTCACACCCACAGGAATGGATTAGCTTTAAAAACATTCTTTTTTGGGGTCCACTCAGCTTAAACCCATTACAATAGTAGTAGAAGACAAGTGGAAAGTAGGGACCAGATTGTGATGGGGTGTGCATTTCTTGCTAAGGAATTTGCAGTCAAATGCTTCTTGTTGATTATTCAAAAACACCATTGGCTTCAAATTTAGATGGATTCCTGTTTCTTCTTAAAGTGTTTATTAAATAATGTACAGAGAAATGTTTTCCAGAAGAAAAACTGCAGTTAATTGGAAGGGCTTATGTTCTCTTTTTAAAGTAATTTCTTGGCAGATCTAAAGGCTCTTGTGTGTTTTGTAGTAAGCAAGAGTGGAAACGGTTGGGGAACCCTCTCTGAGACCCAGGTTGCATGCCACCCTTTTGCACAGGCCTCTCTTAGTTTCAAACAACCAAGAGAGGCTTCAAGCACCAACATCCAGATCGCCTGGTTTTAGTCTTACTTGCACATTAACAACCACCTCAACAAACACCACAAAGCATAAATATACAAAGCAACAATGCAAAGGATACAAAGATTCTATCACTTAGAAAGAACAAACCATCATCATTTCATAGCTCATTCTAAACTTGATGAGGTGTTGATAAGTTCTCTCTTTTACTTTCATTAATTTTCATGGTTTCTAGAACTTTTCCATTATTTAACTATATCTCTTTGATGGAGCATGATAAGACATTAAGGAGAAACACAAGGGGTGCCATCTTCTACATTTAAAAAAAATTCCTTGGCACTTAGTACAGGTTCAATTTTCATTTCTTTAGTTAGTTTTTTTTGCTCATGTGGCTTTGAATTAACAATGACTTGTTGAAATTAAACTGCATAGCAAGAATCAGTTGAGAAACACAAAATTTGCTTCCCAAATGACATCACTCATTTGTTGTTTTCTGTTTCTTCCTGGAATATATCTATAAATCTCTTTATCTCTATCTTTATATTAATTTCTTTATTTAATAACACAGGCCCATGCCCTAGAAAGCGATGCCAAGAATGATCTCCTAGAACTTGCCTGCATGTGTAAGACTGTGGTTTGCTGCCGAGTCACCCCCCTCCAGAAAGCCCAAGTAGTAGAACTGGTGAAGAAGCACAGAAATGCTGTCACTTTGGCCATCGGCGATGGAGCCAATGATGTCAGCATGATCAAAAGTAAGAGGACATTCACTCAATAGGTGCTACAGACATGATGCCCTCAGTTTCAGCATTTGGTCATAAGGAATAGAGATTGCATTAAAATTTACTCTTGCCAGTGGCTCTAAAATGAATGATACTTTCTGGGTCCAATGTTTCTACTATTAGTATTTACCAAAAATTCTCTTTGTCTTTTCTCATGTCATCTGTGTATTTTCAGGCTAGAAAAGGGCATTGGTCCTCTTATACTGTTTGGTGGAGTGAGTAGCTATGGTGTAGGGGAGAGGACACTGGACCCAGACTTGCAAGACTTTGGTTTAGTTTCAGCTTTGTCACTTTGTGCAAGCTACTGAAATTTATCTGAGCCCAATTTCCTCTTTTGTAAAACTAGTGTAAATCCCTGTCATGAGAGTTTCATGAGATAATATATGTGAGAAATCTATTACTGTTATAGCTGTAAAGTTTCCATAAATAAATAATAACATTAAAGAGGAATAACAAGTTCCCCAAAAAGATTGTCATTGTTTGTTTCTGGAATGAAAGTGTTTCTCCTTTCGTTTGTAGGTGCTCACATTGGCGTTGGCATCAGTGGCCAGGAAGGACTGCAGGCAGTCTTAGCCAGTGACTATTCGTTTGCACAGTTTAGATACCTCCAAAGGCTCCTCCTTGTTCATGGGAGGTGGTCCTATTTCCGAATGTGCAAATTCTTATGCTATTTCTTCTACAAGAATTTTGCATTCACACTTGTGCATTTCTGGTTTGGTTTCTTCTGTGGTTTCTCAGCCCAGGTTGGTATAAAGCACATTTCTTTCTTTTATAAAATCCTCTGAATTTCAATGACTCTTCCTCATGGCTTTTTCCTAATAAAAAGAGTATTTTTTATGCATAATACAAATGACAGTATTATGATTATGTAACTGATAGTTGACTTGAGCTTTGAGCCCAAACAGAATATATACATAGCTGGAATTTTTGAAAATTGCTTCTTATTTACTTAATAATCAATGAGCACTCCTTCCAATGCATTTTTGGTGTTTTATCAAAATGTTTTGGTATGATGACAGGTAAGCTTAATGGAGAGTTTTAATTCAGAACAGAAGTCTGAGAAACAAGAAATGTTGAGGTATCTCTATAGGGAAGATGGTCATTCACCAAACACACTGAATGTATATGGGCTAAGATTACGTAAATGTGTTTTAAATCAGGGAGAAGTAATTGATACCCTGACATCAAGGCTGTTTTCACAGCAATTCATCAGTTAAAAATTGAGCTATAGGTAATATTGGTAACAAGAAAAATGAGCACATTCACTAATTAAGGACCTATTGCATATGTACTCATATCCATTTTAAAAATAGTTATTTAACCCAATATCTTGGCTATCAGGAAACTTTGATCCTGGGTATCAACTACAAAATGTAAGATCTATCATATTTATATATACTTAGGAATAAAAACATAGTTTCTTCTAAAAATTTGACTAGATATGACAATATTTTGAATAAAAACAACAAAAGAAAGGTTGTCCTTGAGAATTAGATGGTCAGCGTAACTCTTATTAGAGTATTCTTCAATTGTTCTTTTTGGGTTTAATCAATGACACTGATTTTATGATATGTATGAAGCTATATTTTTCAATCATTTTATTCCAGAAAAATTGAGAATGAATTGAATCTTGACATTTTATAATTATTTTAAATGTGCCAAGGGAGAAAAATGAATGCTTTTGTTAATGAAATTGGGTTTTGTACATTTGCTCTTTTCTCTGAGAAGTTGAGATTTCTCTTTTTTTAAGTAAAAAAAAGTTCTTTATATCAATGTGACAAGTTACTCTGTTAACACAAGATAATAACTATAATAACAATAAATATGCTTTGGTCCATAGTTACACTTCCCCCTTACTTTTGTTCATTCCTCAGTCTTGAGGGAGTTAGGATGATGTCTGTTCTGACGGCTTCAGGTTCAGAGGTACTCAGATATAATGGGGCAGAGGAAAGGAATTGCTTTGCTTGCAGTTGAAGATACTCCTTGTTTTGGGGATGGTCTTGTCCACCATCATCATTTTGTCAGTTGTCCAGGGCAAGTGCAAAGAACTGGAGAGTAGGAGTTGGCTGCAACTCTTCTGGGTTTCAGGGCTCAACCGGCATGTGTACAATCTGAAGATTTAAGCCTCTGAGAACTATATTTAACAGGTACATTGAAAATTATAGGTTCAAATAAAGGACGTGGAAGAATCATGATCAGGGGACTTATAAATGAGTATAATTATGTTATATTTGGGAAATAGATGTTCATATATTCCCAAATAGGGTCCACCAAGGGACCAAGTAGGACCTGCTGAGGGGGGTAATCTCTTAAAGTAAAGCATGCCTGTACCAATTCTTGATTTTCTTTTTAAGGATAACATGCCTAGGACTGAAAGCAGACTATGTGGATATTTTTGCCCTTCTTGGTAGTCTCATGACAATTGAAGTAAAGCAGATGTCTTGATTTTAGCTTCTCAGAGATAGAGGTTATCTTAGCACTACTTCAGAGCAGACATGGGGATATTTACCTACTTAAAATTCTTCTTTTGTCCAACCAAGACAAGTGTGGGGACATGACCCGTGGCTTCCTAGGCTGCTAAGTTTGCCTCCACATGAGAACAAAACAAGGCTATTTGCTAAGGGGTGTTTTTGAGAGATTAACTTTTCCTATTGCAAACGCTTGGGGCAACATATCCAAAACTCTCAGGGGGATGGCTTACACTCATTTGGACCTTGTAGGACACATAAAACTAGCTAATGATTTGCATTTACAGATACAACAAACTTGGATAGGCAGGTTCAACTGTGAAGTTGAAACTAATTCAATGACTTCAAACCTCTACATTCAGGTGATTTCCTGCTCTGCTTTCAGGATCTGATAAAATTGGTAAGAGTCAGATATTAAGCAACTAAAAAATTTAATCCTTTTTCCAGTATGTACATTTAAGAAGAGAATATCAAGGGAGAACAATGATTACTCCAAAGACATGAGTCTCTGATAGTTAAACCCAACTGTAGGACACACCACCTGTCTATGGTTAGGTTTCTGAAGTGTTTCATTTAACCCAGAATGTTTCTATTTTTGTTTTCCTTTCTTCCTTTAAAAATTTTTGTTGCACTGAAAACTCTAGTTAATTCCACAATCTTAATTTCTAATCAAGCGCGGATCCTGGTCCTTCTCCTCTGTGTTCTTTCCTATGCTGGTGGATTGGTTCTCCAGATTGAGATGCATGACAGTCACCAGCAGAGCAGTCTGAAGAACAGAGCTGGGCCTCACCCACAGAGCTCCTGATTTGGGCTCTGAGGTAGAACTCCAAATTTGTGTTTCTACGAAGTCCACTGGAGACTTTGATGCTGCGTGTCCGGGGACCGTACTTTTAGAACCTCTGGGCAGGACAGCCTAGAAGAAAATCCGAAGTCTTTTGCTTTGTCTGTCTTCCTTGAACCGAAAGTCCAGAGTGAAATCCAACATGCTGAGTTTTTTTTTGTTGTTGTTGTCTGCGCTTGACCTCATTCATCTTTTCTGAGGCCAAGGGAACAGTTAAGCTAAAAGCTTATCTCCCCAACCTAGTTTTTTCCAGAGGGTTTAGAATCCCTGCACCTATTCTGCCAGTCAACTCTGAGGTTATTATATCTGCACTAAGACAGAGTTAGGAGGCAAAACAATGTCTGTTTCAAGGTAAGATTTTTTTCCCCCATTGTCCCCAGTCTGTTATGATTTTTTCTAGTTTGACTATGAGCTCCTTGAGGAAAGGAACCATGACTAAATCATGTATATATCCTCATAATCTTGAATGATCCCTGACAAACAGAAGGCTCTCTATTCATTTCACATTGTTGGGTCTTTCTAGTGCCCATTCTCATGCTTGAGGCAAATGCAGCAGGAAGTTACTCCAACACACCTGAAACCACGAGGTTACTCCTTACTCTACCTGTGCCAAGGGCTATCTCTACAGGCTCTGGGTGTGTTCTGTGTAAATGTGTGTGCAGCCTGACTAACACTGTGGGAAAGAGGGTCAATGTCTTCAGGTATGAGTGTGATTATAGTGTTGATTCTAGTTTTTTCAGTTGTGTTCATATTAATATGGCACAATAGTTACTTGTGCCATGAATGAAGCATTTCTTTATTTATACATTTCTCATTCTAGGAAGGATATGAAGTGGGTTTCCCAGGTTTATTTTGCATGATCTAGGTCTTAGCTGGTTTAAATAGGACAAGGCACATCCTCTTTAGGCAAGAGAGCAATCACATATAAAACCAACTGGGCTTCTGATTCTGAGTCCTGGATTGCTGGCCACTTTGCACTAATCTTTAGAATGATTTGATCAAATTGGGACCCCTGTTTAGACTGGACAGGATTCCTTGGCCCCACTATTTAAGGCTTTCATTCATTCAATATAGATTTACTAACCCCCTGCTATGTGTCAGACTGCAGTGACTCACGGAGCTCTATCCTGGGTGTGGGGAGGGGTGTCTAAAAAGTGTTCTTGGTGGGCACACATTTTATTAGCCATCTACTAATAGATGGACTTAGGGTTCTATTTCCAGACTTGTCAGAAAAGTAGAAGGACTTGTCAGGAGAGTGTTTGTTATCTGCTGGAGAGGAGAGGGCAGTGAGTCAGCCATAGCACCCACGCGATGGCATCAATGCTATGGTGACAGCTTCTGCGGAGACTCATGATATTGTTGACACCAACAAATGGGGATAAAAAAAAATTTGCAATTTTTGCTCACACTTAAATAGCACTTACTATGTGTCAGGCATTGTTCTAAATGTTTTACCTATATTAACTCAATTCTTACAATAACCATATGAAGTTGGTTTTGTAACTGTGGTCTACATCAGCCTTTTGCTAAATATTTTCCAAATAATAATATAAGAATATGTGGGAGCTCTACTGTCCAATAAGTTATATCCCATTCTCCTTTTCCCCACCCCTTCTTCCCAGGATTGAAGATTCACAATTTCACATTAGCGTATTAAAGTTCTGGCAAGTTAAAAGGTAAATAAATCCTATCACATTTAATTGATTCCAAGTTGCATTTTTTTTTTTTTTCACATTTTGACATCTCTGAAATTGAGTGTGTCTTACAATCAAAGGTACCTTACAATAGCTCTTGGTCTGGATTAAAGTCATTTTTTTGGAAAGTATGTATGTGGCTTCTGCCAGTCCCCTGGGGGCACTGCCAACCTGAGATCTCATTCGCTGTTCAAGATTTTATGAATTCAGACGGAAAACTCCAGTGAATACCAGTTGTGGTTCAAATTCCCAGGAGAGATTTTTTTTCCATCTCCTTTTAGCTAGAGCCAAGGTTGACACAGGCAAGTTCCCTTGCAGTCCTTTTCTTAATGAAGATTTGTTTTTCATTTACTCTCATGCTGAAGATTTAGCCCCTTGCTGCCTCAGCTTTATGTGGGGACTCTGGTTAGATTCCCCATTTGGCTTAATCTTGAATTTGATAATAGTGTCTCTTACAATCAATGGCATCTTGGCATCAATGAGATTTGATATTCGTTATTACCCAAACTCATTTGGCATGGCACAGCAACCCTGTTTATCCAAGCAACATCCATAAGGTCCCATCGGACAGATATTATACAGAACCTACTTTGAGAAATGGTAGAATAAATATCTTTACAGTGACAGTTTTGAAATTACAGATCTGGACCTGGTATTGCCCTGCTATTTATTCTAGTTCCAATGTTTTAGAGGTAGTAAGAGGTATGAAGGACAAAACGATGCTAAGGATACTGTCTTCATAAGAACAAGCCATTTTCTGTTCAAAATCTTCCATTTTGTCAGTTAACTCTAGTTGAAGGGATGAAATAGCCATGCTTAATATGCCAAAGTGGGAGTTTATATTTAAACTTCAGCATAGTCTCTTCCACTATCCTCAAAGTTTTTTCATGGTCATAAAATAATTATGTGTTAGTATATACTAACTTTTATACAACCGAGACCATATTATTTGCTTATTTATTATTAGAAAAGTTGTAGATTTATAGAAAAACCATGCAGAAAATACAGAGTTCTCATGTATTACAACTCCCACCCCACACTTTTCTGGATTATTAACACTTTGCATTAGTGTGGTAACTTTGTTACAATTGATGAAACAATACTATTTCAATTATACTGTTAACTATAGTCTATAGTTAACATCAGGGTTCATGCTTGGTGTTGTGCAGTCTTTTTTATTTTTTGAGTACCAGGGCCAGGGATTGAACCTGGGACCTCATATGTGGAAAGCTGGTGCTCAACCACTGAGCTACATTGGCTCCCCAGTCCTTTACAAAAAATTATTTTAGTAACATATATGCAAACTAAAATTTCCCCTTTTAACCACATTCAGATATGTAACTCAGTGGTGTTAATTATATTTGCAATGTTGTGATACCATCACCACATCATTCATTACCAAAACTTTTCCATCACCACAAACAGAAACTCTATACCAATCAAGCTTTAATTCCGCATTCACTGCCCCCAAATCGGTCCCTGGTAACCTGTATTTTAGTTTCTGACCCTATGAATTTGCTTATCCTAATTATTTCACATCAGTGAGCTCATACAATATTTGTCCTTTTGAGTCTGTTTTATTATACTTAGTATGATGTCTTCATGGTTCCTCCATGTTGTTGCATGTATTGGTACTTCATTCCTTTTTATAGAGGAATAATATTCCATTTTATGTATACCACATTTTATTTATCCATTCATCGATTTATGGACACTTGGGTTGCTTCCATCTTTTGGCAATTGTGAGTAATGCTGCTATGAACATCGATACACAAATATCTATTCAAGTTCCTGCTTTTAGTCATTCTGGATATGTACCTAGTAGTGGGATTGCCAGGTCAAATGGTAATTCTATAATTATCTTTCTGAGGAACTGTCAAACTGTTTTCCACAGTGACTGCACCATTTTCATTCCTACCAACGATGAATGAGTGTCCCTATTTCTCCACATTCTCTCCAAAATGTATTTGCATGTTTTGTTTTTTTTATTAGTAGCTATTCTAGCGGGTGTGAAATGGTATCTCATTGTGATTTTGATTTGCATTTCACTAATGACTAATATATTGAGCATCTTTTCATGTGCTTTTTGGCCATTTGTATATCTCTTTTGGAGCAATCACTATTCAAGTCCTTCACACATTTTTAAAATTAGTTTGTTTTTCTTTTTGTTATTTAGTTGTAGGATTTCTTGATATACTTTGGGTATTAAACCCCTATTGGATATGTGGTTTCTAAATATTTTCTTCCATTCTATAGGTGGTCTTTTTACTTTCATGATGAAGTCCTTTGATGCACAAAAGTTTTAAATTTTGATGAAGTCCCATTTATCTATTTTTTCTTTTGTTGCTCGTGCTTTTGGTGTAAAATCTTAGAAACCATTGCCTAACACAAGATCCTGAGATACTTTCCTATGTTTTCTTCTAGGAGTTTTATGTTTTTGATCCTTATATTTAGGTCTTTGATCCATTTTGAGTTAATGGATATCCAGGTTTCCCAGCACCATTTGTGGAGGAGACTAATCTTTCCCTACTGAGTGAACTTGGCACCCTTGTCAAGTATCAATTGGTCATAAATGTGAGGATTTATTTCTGAACATGCAATTTGATTCTCCTGGGTATTCTATTGTATGTGTTAAAACAGGTAGTCCTTTGCCTCAGGCCACTTTGACTCAATTGCTTCTTCCACTGCTTTAACTGTCTGCAAGCTGCTTCTGCCTGCAGGGAAAGTTCTGGGAGGCTAAGCCCAAGAAGAATTTCTTGGTTCAGTCTTTCAGGATTCCACCTGTTAGATTGTAAGGGACATACAGGCACCCTAGTAAGTGCATGTATCCTGCTTATTAAACAAGCAAAACCCTTAAAGATCAGATTTTGAGAAACCCCTCTGATTTTCACTCTTCAAAAATGTTATGTTTCTTAGTAGCATTCTGAAATATGGATTTATTGTAAATTATTCAACTATTCTCATTTTGATGGACATAAAATTTAATAATTCCTTCCTCACACCTGTGAGTCACACAGATACCATCAAATTGTTAGTAAGATGATTGTTTGCCTTCTTGGAAAGAGGGGGGCAAAGATGAATGGACTAGCCTCTGCCCACCTAGAGCCCATTTTCTCATTGGGAAATAAAGAAATGCATACATTAGTCTAATATAAATTTTGTAATTGAGGTTATAGGAGAGCATGGGGGAAGGAGAAATGTGTAAGGATCTGGCATGACTTCAGGGGTTCAAATAACCTGCAAGTGAGTATTTGAATATTTTCAAAATTAAGTGGAGGTCTGATGGCCTGAAATTCTAGCTACCTGCAAGGGATTCAGGGGCTGGTTTTGTAAAGGTGTGAGACTGTAGAGTAAAAGGAAGAAAACCCTTCCATCATACCTGAACACTGTCCAGCTGAACTGCAGTTAGTTGAATTTGAATTCTCTCCTTTTAATTCCTAAAATTCCATTAAATATCAATTTATTGAGAAACACCTTTTTAAAATGTGTATTGTTGAAGGCGGACCTTATTTGTATCTTCTGGAATGGGTATTGTATCACTACACAGGTCAAAACTCTGATCAGCCACACCCCACATTTGAGTGGCATGGTGTGTACAAAGAACTAGCTGTGAGGGCAACTACGATGTTGGACTGGGTTTGGCAGCGATCATTGTCTCTGTTCTATTCCCTGTTTTTCACTGGAAGATCCTGTTTAGCAACAGTTTAAAATGGAAGCTCTTTTGGCTTTTTTTCTTAGCACTGTTTTTCTAAGGACAATATGCTGTAAATGAGGCAAGTGAAAAGAAAACATATTTGGGAGAAACGCTAGTCTACAGAAAATGAGAATTTTTGAATACGGGACATTTTCACAGTCACATTTTTCCCCCCATTAAAATCACTTAGCTGACTTTGGAGGCCAAAGCCACGTATTGGGTGACAAGATTTTTTTAGTCCATCAGATAGCAGCCTACTTCCAAGGCTGTAATGAAAGTCGGGCTCGTGAGGCTTTCCCACCTCCTGCCATCCCTCTCCCAGATTGCTTCAGTGGAACTGAAAGCTCCATGGTGAAACGGAGCCAGTGGTAATAAAAACTTCAGGGCCAGCAGATTAAGTAATAGCAAGCATCTGGTTAGAGGCCCTTCCTGGGGCTGGCCTGACCTCCAGTCACTTTCCCTGTCCTATCCTGACAGGAGTGAGACCACACTTTCTCCAGCACAGAACCTGTAGTCTTTGAATGCTCATTCGTTAAACAACAATAAATATTTACTGAATGTAGGTTTAGGGCCAGGTGCTCCATTGGTCTCCGAGGACAGAGTGGTGAACCAGAGGCATGCTGTTCTTGCCCTCAGGGCACTTACAGTCTGGGGACGATTTTATTTTCATAAATGTAAAACCGAAGTTGACTGGCTCCATAGTCACCTTTCTCTTATTTCTCCACCAAAAGATTTTTTGAAGTAAAGTTATCATGGATGAGCCATGTTTGGGGGCCAAAATCCCAGTATGATTCATAAGCATCCACAGTAAATATTTCTTCCCTGTACCTCTGGACAGATTGCTTTGAAGTAATCCACTCTGCAGCTGAAAACATCTGACCAAATGTAAACAGATTGTGCTTTCTTAGACACAATGTTGACTTTTACAAACACTAGTTTAATTACTTAACAAAGTGGCATGTGCTATTTCTTTTCTGCCACAGCCTCTCTCAAGTGGCTTGGTGAATATAATCCAGGTTGTTATTCTCTGCAGAAGATTCCAGCCTATACCCCATCCCAGTAGGTGGGCTGGGGCAGATGTGCAGGCCGGTCCAGCTATGGCGTGTGAGGTTCCACGAGGGCCCGTGGGTGGGATTCTTTATTGCCTGTGGGATGGTGGCACCAGGACCTCTCAGATGAGTGGTGATGAGATACGGGCTGGGTTGAGCTTGGTTTATGGCTTGTCCTCTGGTTAACTTTAGTAACTCGCCTCTGTCATGGTTGGTTTAGGACACATGGGGAAAGAATCTGCCTGGGAGGGATCAGACTCCTTTTGGTTGCTTTGTTGGATGGGCTTTCCTGGGAGAAATAGCTGGGACACAGAACGAAAAGTGTATGTCTTGTTGAAACCTAGAGTCTTGCTTGGCAGGGAATTTCAGGGTGAATGAGTCCAGCCCCTAGTTTTACAGAGGAGGAGCCTGTGCCCCACAAGAGCTGAGGATCAGTGGTAGGCAAGGTTGGGACTGGAACCCATATCTCCTGACTTCCCCTTTGGTGCTCCTTCTACTCTGCTTGATAAGTAGCCACCCAATTTGTCATAAACTTGGAAAAGCTAATGGCTATCTATATTTTAACTCTCCGTCCCCAACCCCTAATCAGACAAGCATTTGCTTTATCTGGAGTCTAAAGGAGAAATGTCAAGAAAAACTTAATATGACTCGGGGAGGAAATGAACTCCCTTACAGAGTGATAGCTGAAGTCTTGGCGGGGAGGGGGTTGTCTCCCCACAGCTTAGGCCATTAGAAAGCCTCAGCCTGCCTCTAGACAAACTGCCTCTTGGTATCATCTGGAAACTTGAGACCACCTTCTGCCAGCAAACACTCCAAACTGCCTCTGAGAGATAATTAAAATATAATCTGAGACAATGAGCTTTCCAGCCAGATTTCTGGACCAAAAGGGTATGAATTCTTTTTTAGGACATGCCTTATCCCAGTCTATTATTTAAACTCACATGATTTTGAAAGAGTCCACTGTGGGTTTGTGCTCAATATTTATATGTGTAGTTTATTTTAAAAGCACCCTATGCCCTCAGGAATCTTAATAAAGATGAGCTGTCCCCCACCAGGGACAGAGCCAGAAAAAAAATTTGTTGAGGCCCTATTTAGGAAATTCACGTTTGAAACTATGCAACTACTGGCACCATGTACTTATGAGATGATATTATCTGATGACAATTTATCATTGTCAGTGAGATACAGGACTGTGTATATTTTTTTCAAAAATAATCCTGCTGTGATATGGAAACAATTATCTTGTCAAGGCTGGAAAAACTTTGGTTATGTCAAACAATATAAGAAAACTCACAGTGAAAAGTTTGGAAAGTGACGTGAAAGAGTGCGACTAATCTTCAGGCTTTGATGACTTCGTGGATTTAGTTACCTGTGAGCCTGTCTCAACTTGGCATGGAGGCATCTGTCCCATCGCTTTCCAGATGTGCTTTGTGGAAACCCCAGGGAGGGGCGGGAGCTCAGGCTGGGGCCCTGCCTCCTGGATCCCGCTAGTGTATTTCTGCTAATTACACAAATCGGTAACAGATGTGCTGAGGCTGAGCACCTCATATTTATTCCACAATGTGTTTTCTTTAAATGATAAATGTATTTTAAGACCACCCCCCATGTCATTATATACTTTGCCTCACAACACACAGCAAAATGGGGATACATGTCTCCGAAGAGGTAGTTCATTTGGTTATTTGAACAAGGAGCTAGGCAGAAACTCTTTGTAACTGTTTATGAGCCTTATTAGGGTTAAAGTATGATATTCTATTGAGCGTATTCTATAAATCATAGATATTGTGTTCCACTAGCTGGTTTTAGATTGTAATTTGTAGCCGAACCATTTTCACTCTATATAAAATGGTTGATAAATTGCTCCCACAAAGAAGAGAGTGAGAAGGAGCTTTCCTTACATAGGAAAACAGTGAAAGAAGAAGTGGAAAACTCTGCCCTCTCCTTTTTCTTTTTTTCCCCTGATCTAAGAGGATACATGCTTAGGGTTCTAAGCAGAGTGGGGCATCTCACAGGGGCACCACTTTTCTCTCCTGTTTAAAATATTGGAGATGGAGAGCAGAAAATTTTGAAGTAGAAGTGGTAAGGCTGCCCCTAGCACTATAGGGGCCCTAGGGAAAATATTTCTTTGCTGGATCCCTGAGTATATAAACAATTTGAGTCACCCAAAATCAGTGTGTCATGGCATTTGGGAAGCCCAGACTCAGGTGATCCTGCAAAAGAAGTACCATACTGGTAAAGAGAATGAATGTCTTCTCTACCCACCCCTTCTGCCCATCACCTTGGGGCATCTGGTGAACCCGAGTGTGTGTATGTGGCGGGGGGGGGGGTTGGGGTGGAGTAAGGGGTGTAGGTAGGGGATGTGCTGATGGTGGTAGTACAGGGTGTGAGGGTGCCAGGAAGGAGAGAAATTTGGACAGGGTCCTCACAAGTTGTGGTCAGGGCTAGTGGGGCCCCAGTCACCAGTGGGGGACTTTCTGAGATTACTTTTTGAGTAGTTGGAGATTCCTTGCAAGGGGAGCAAGAAAAATTGTTGTAGAGGAAACTCCTTGTAGCTTTGATTTCTCTTGAAACTCCTAAAGCCTAAATTGTGAAAAACCAATGCATATAACCTTGAAAGATATTTTTTTTAAGTTGAGTGATTCAGGTAAAGCTTGAGGCAAAACCAGAATTAGAGTAAGAAATAATTGAAGATTCATAAGGAAGATACTCAATTATATAAAGATATTTATTTTCCTTTAAATCTTTCTCTCATTTTCTGCTGATTTTATTAATATAGTAGTTTATGATAGAAAAAATGCCTATGGCTAGCTGTCTCAATAAATAATTGTATTTTTAAAAAAATGGTATAATTAGTAGAAAAATGCAACTTCTTGTTTACTCATTAAAGCCACTTAAAAGCTTTATCGTTGTATACCCCTTCCAGCCAGCCAGCCTCCTTCCCTCCCTTCCTTCCTTGTTAATGGACTTTTATGTTTTTGAGCATGATCTGTTTGTCAGGCACTGCGCTAGCATTTACCTTATTTCGTCAAATACTGGTGGCCTTCCTATAATCCCCATTTTATAGCTTAAAGGGCTATGAAGAGAGAGGATGAGTATTTACTCCAAGTCACACAGTTCTGTCTGCTGCCTCCAAACCCCTTATCCTTAAGACACTGGCTTCCTTTTTCTGAATATTTACTATGTGCCAGGCCCTGAGTTAGGTTCTTGAACCCCACAGATGAGAAAGTCATATAATCTGCTCCCAGGTCTTACAGTCTAGCGTGGTAGGGCTGGGAACCGGCATATAAATAAAAAATATATGAAATATGATCAGGAGTTGTCTTGGGACTACTAAGGAGTGGCCTGGAACCCAGCCCTGGAGGGTGGGAGTGAGCAAGGCTCATAAAGTTTTCCTGGAAGATCTGGCCCTGGGCTGCCCCTCAAATTGCACTCATTGTGAAGCAGGGGAGGAGTAAAAAGATGGGCATTCCAGCAGAGAGGACGACAGGAAGGAAGCCAGGAAGTGAACTCAGCATGTGGTGAAATCAGCAGGATTGATTTAATGTGGGGTATTTGGAGGAGGAGAGAATCTCAGATTTCTGGCTTGGGTGCTGGTGTTAGAAACTAATATAGCCAGCCTAGGAGCTGGACCTAGTTAAGGGGTTTTGAGGATGAATTTGGGTCTGAACATAGTGAGTTTGAGGAGCCTGTGGCACAGTCACAGATATGTGTCCTGTGGGACGTCTAATATGTAACATTTAGAAAAAGTTTATTAATTTAACAAATATTTATTGAACACCTGCTATTGGCTGGACCCTATTCTAGGCATTGGAGCTAGAGTCGTGAATACATCTATATTCTCATGGCAATTATATTCTAGTGGGATGAAGACATAATACAGAAGCAAACCAATAAGATCATTTCAGAGTTGTTATTGTGTGATGTAAGAGGTCTCATGGAGAAGGGAACTTTGGAGTGGTGACCTGAATATTTGAATTTGAAATTAACCCCCGGGCGTTAAAGTATTCCAGGTAGAGGATACAACAAGTGCAAATGTCCTGAGGCAGGAGTGAGCCTGGGAAGTTGGAGAAAGACAATCAATCAATGAAGCTGAACCTCAGTGAATGAGGGGTCCAGTGCTGTGAGGTGAAGTTAAAGAAGCAGGCAGGGATGGGATTAGGAAGGGCTTTTGGACCATGGTGAAGAGTCTGGATTTCATTCCAAGTAAAATGGGAAGCCAAAGGGAGGTTTTTAACTTGGGTAAATGCTAACATTATCATTTTAAATGACACAAAATAGGATGCAAAATTGTACTAATTATATGTTCTCAACTATGTAAAACAATGTGAGGGACAAAGCCTTCAAGGAAACTTGCCAAATGATACTGATAGAAAGGTGGTTCATGCAGTAGTCAGTGTTGTGGACACCAAGGTCAGAGTACCCTGGGCTTGAACTTGGCTCTGACACTTG
>JAQZBX010018418.1:0-34645 GCA_029593785.1 Cabassous unicinctus | reverse complement strand
TTTTTTGTGTGTTTGTATTTCACAAGTATAATTTTGGAAGGTCGATGTGACAAATTTCAGCATAAAATCCAAACTCTACAGATGTCTTCAACAAAAAAGCCATTTAATCTTGGCCCTTTTAATACAGGTGATGTGTCATACTGTATCACAAATGATAGAGGTGCAGTTAACAGATTTAGTGGCATAATATTAAAGAAATAAGTTGTTTCCTTCCCACTGCTCTTTAGCTAATAAATAACAATATAAATATACGTTAATGATTATCACAATCACCAATAAATCAATTTGCAGGATAAAAATCGACAGGCCTATTAATTTAAAAGGTTGAAACTGATAAAACAGTATAAAAATCAGTGTTTTTATCCTTTGGTTAACAATCCCAGTTTCAGATTTCTTTGATCACGAATTTGAAAGTTGTGTAAGGGATTTGGGAGAATAAGAGACATGGGGGAAATTGGTAGTGCAGCTGAGTTGCAGAGCTGGGATAGTGGTTCAATTTAGTCATTACCAGATTAGGACAGTGTTTGGTAGTGTACTGTAAAGAATATTGCGTGTCAATAATTAATCAGCTCAAATGAGATTTAATGATTGCTATCAGTGAGCTTAAGGAATAAGCAGAGATGGGCAAGTTGAAACAAAGTGAAAGAAGGGAAATGAAAAATGGAAAAACATTTTAGTGTTTGGGAATATGAAAAAGCCATTCAAATAACTACTTTAGTTTCCACTCAGAAAGTGTTCTTCCCATAAGCTTCCTATCCCTGGATTAAAAAACACCAAGTTTAGAATACAATTTTTATTGGCATTACATTTCACTAATTTGAATTAGAAAGAATACATGTCTGATTTAGTAAAAAGTATCAGCGAATATTCAGAGGTATAGCTTTGTTATTACATTGAGTAAAAAGAGCAATAATGCCAACTGTTGGAGTTATAACAAACAGAGGTCTGCCAGGCCGGTCTTGAAGAATAGTTATGATCTGTTTTTATGTCAGCAGCACAAGAGTATTGAAGAACTTGTACACAGACCACAAACATGCTCCTTCCAATTCATCAAAACAATCCAACAATCCTTAATATCTCAAATTGCCAAGATGAATTGTTCTAGTCAGATGTAGCTATCAAAAATGAAATTTCTCAAGTACTATCAAATTAGGAGTTACTGGGACATGAAATAAACAAGGCACTTATTTCAGATATTAACCAGTTTTCATAAAATATTTATCTCCAACTTCAGTTTATTCCAACATTCCTTTATAATAAATAAGACAATGACTATAATTAGCCATTTCCCACAATTCTCAACTCAAAGAAATGTACAATTAAGCTCAGTCAAAATCTTCATCAAGCAATGGTAAAACAGTTTAGAAATATGTCTTCAATTACCTGAGCTTTGAGGCAGTACAAAAATAGAAAAAATTAAAACCCTCTTTACTCTAATGGAAGCTAAGCAATTACACCTGGGAATTCTTAGTGACAGTTCTTTCCCAATGGAAATCCCAGAGATTTGAAGCACTGTGACTTTACAGAAGGCAGGTTGGTTTAATGAGGAAATTTTATCTTTAATAAAGAGATAATCAATATTTTATTTTGGTCACTTACTCAGCATTTCACAATTCCTCAACAGATTTTGAGGTAGGTAAATTTTAGCATTATATGTTACAAACTAAAACTAAGACAGGTTATGTCATCTATCCCAAAACAGAGAAAGAGTCCTATCATGATCCGGAATAACATGGTCTCTCTGATCACTCAGATTAATCTTCTCAGATGTATGAATTTAAAGATGATACATTGCAAAATTCATAACAAAACAAAAGGCTATATACAGAAATTTTACTTTGGGATATTTTGTAATTCTTAAATTGGTTCTACAATGATTATAAATATTTTGTGATAATCTACTTGCTCCTATTATAAATATGTTTACATATTACTGACACTTAAAATTATAAATGAGCACAATACTGATTTTTTTCTGTTTATCTGCCTTGGGGTTGGTGGTGGAACAGGAAGATAATCATTGAGGTTTCCTCAGAGTGCTAGACAGCTTTTAAATTCAGGTGCTCTGCTCAAGGCACCATCTACTATGATTTGGGGTTATAGGAAAGCAGGTATACAAATGGAGCCAAGAAAGGATGCCTGAATGCAAAAGACAGGAGGCTCAGTGCAATTCAAGGATGAGGAGAAAAATACTATCATTTCTGTCAACTGATGTTCATTATCATGTTACAGCATTACAGAAACTTATGAGAAGAGCACTTCAAAGGGTGGTAAATATTTCCCAATTAAAGTTCTTACTAAATAGATTTTTCTTAAAGTGACATCTATAGAAACAAAATATCTAATTAAGTATAGATATGCCCCACCTATCATGTAAATTACTCTAACTGTGGCAAGCCTAATTCACTTAGCTCACTGTAATACTTCATTCAGCTCATCCTGACATAGTTTCCTGAGCCAGTCTTCTCAAGTGTTTGTTTCATCATAAAGTTACATTTACTTAAACAATTGTCAAATATTAATGATAATACTGGATGAAGGGTGGTTAAATAACTGAAAAATTATAAGGGAAACACCATTTTTAGCTATAAAATATAGCATTCAGCAGAGAAATGTGAAGAGTAAGAACATAGACACCTATGCTTCTACATAGGCCTAGCAGCATAGCTCCATTTGAGTCAAAAAAGAAGAAAGGGAGGCATGAGGGCACGGGACAGAGTATTGAAGCCTTTCATTCTAGCATCCCCAAAGTTGACTGTGGAAGTAAAATTGTCTATGTTTAAAAAGTTTATGTAAATTACATGAATTGCAATTTTCATAAAAGTCAGAATTAAATGTTCTGCATAGGACAAAAGAGAAGCTTAAGCAACATATATTTACACAAGGCCACCAAATGTCATGGATACTAGTAATAAATGAAAAAGACCTAAAGTCTATGGCAGACTGAGAAAGGATTTCATTTCGGTGTTCTGTAAGCCCAAGATTGTAAACTATTCCTACTACACAAAACGTCTACTGACATGCAGAGTTTTATAGGAACTCCTGTGCTTCTAGTTGGCACATGTACTTTTATAGTGTGACATTTACTCAGATGTTTGTGAGAGGTTGTGCAAAACTATTGCATTTACAAAAATGGCACAAAAGTGAATTCCATAGTTGATGCACATGCACACTTCATTCAAATCTTTAACAACAAAAAGTGTTCTAACACTACAGAACTGAATAAGAATACTAGCTTCAGCAGCTGCTGTCTAGCACTAGAGTCACATAAGTTACACCGGAATGGGCAAATATTGCCCAAGTAACATTTTATTATAAAAGTGAAAAAGGGTTTAAGGCCATTCAAGTTCAAGCACAGAGATACAAGTCTTTCAGGGTCCCATCTATTTGTTTGTGTTTGAAATACTTGATCTTTCTCCCATCTTGTGGTCTTAAACTTTCATTTTACAAAATCTGAAAGAAATCAATACAAAAGAGGTTATATTAAATAAGAATAACTACAGAGATATAATTAAATTAAGAAAGGAAAATCCAAAATATTAAAACTGCAAAACTTGTTACTTGTTGGAACCAGCCAGTACAGTAGGAGTTAGGTAATATATACAAATATTTTCAAGTAGATTAGTTTATGTTGCTTTAACATATCCTTTTCATCAGTACACTGTTTAATCAAAACTCTACACATGTATGATTCCTTACAAAAGCAGCACATATTGTAAAGCTATCAGTATAAAATGACTCATGGATTGAAAGGGAAAAAAAAAGCCAAGAAGTAACATAATAAGAAGAAATATTTGGAGTTAGAAGATTCATGCTGTTCAGCTCTTTTAATCAGCCAGCCAGCTTGCTAGCAACAAGGGATTGTTTCCTCTGAGGAACCTGCTGTGGAGTGGGAATGTGGTCACCAGTGACCTCCGTCAAATTCGGGCTGCAGGAAGAAGTTGCTTGTTCTTCATTTTTGCTCTAGCCATGTAGTACTCGCCAGAATCAAAATATGTTTGCCATTTCTGTAATCGTTTTTTTTTTAAGAAATCTAAAACTCCAAGCTTGTGCCCCAGATAAGGATACCTTGTTTTTAGTTTGGTTTCTTCCGGTTTCTCTGGATTAGTCACTTTTTCTTCCATTTCCTTCTGCTCCTACCCTGAAGCTGCCTAAGGGATTTCCGTGAACACAATGCTCCCTCTTCCTAATGCAGCTTCTCCAGCTCTGCTATACTGCAGCACTTCCTTTTTTCCTTCTCACTTATATATATTTTGACATAGTATCTGTGAACATCTCTAGTAATTTGGGCTGTGCGTTTATTAATTAAGTTATGGTTAGATATTTTTTTGTAAGACTTGTATGAATAAAAAGGTTTATATATATGGGCAATATAGAAATAAGAACATAATCTGCTTAAATCAGTTAACATATTTCTTTTAAATAATCCTACCTTTTATTTTATTTCTTATTTTAGTGCATTGGTTAGGGCAAATGTGAATGATAATAATGAGAAGCCTTTATTTCTTCTTGATTTTAATGGGCACCATTTTAGTAGATATGTAAATTTATTTAGAAAATTTTATATAAGCATAAATTTCATAGTTTAGGATGTACTAGTTTTCACAAGTCACAAAATCAACAGGTCATACACAGTTGTAGATTTCCAGAAATTCAAAAAATATCTTCAAGTTTAATTTCCTCTGATGAGATCAACTATACACTAGTTATTTCTGGGTATACTTCATAACTCCAAGGTTGGGCAATCATTAAAGTACATTTCAAACCCATTCTGGATTTGCTATACACCTCTTTGAAAACACAGAAGTGTTTTATGATAAGTTCCTCCCACAGTATCTTGTTTCAGAAGAGGAGAGAAGAAGAAGGAGATGTGGACCATGGGTACTCTCAAATAGCCTCAGTCAATGTGCACAATCACCAATCCTGGTTATTCACCCTTGGGACCATTAGTCATGGACTCCTCTGTATCTTGCCTGCTCTAGCCACCCCAGACATTCTTTTGTTCACTGGTGGATCCATGAATTCCTTAGAACCAAATTCTTTCTGAATATGGAGACTCTTTCTCAACCCAATATCTCTTCATCTTCTAGGGGAATATGCTTGTGTTGACTGTTTTTTTGTGATATTTTCAGTAGCTGTGGGATTCATGAGCACTTTGCCATGTTGTCTATGCCCAATTGCCCCTATACATCCCTACTATTATTTGCCTGCCCTTTTGCAGAAGGCAGATCTGGTGACCCACATGCAGACTACCAGGTGGGATATGAACCACAGTGACATTTACAGAACCATAAGTTCTGAAAGAGGTGTGCTGTCTCTAAATCTTGCCATTTTCAGGGCAGTTCATAGATTTCTCTGTTCTCAAGAAGACTTGAAAAGCATAAATGTGATGCTCTTGATTAACCTTAAATTGACTTCTTCTTCCATCCAGATTGTCATGGAAGTAGCAAGAGGAAGGTCTCAATTAAACTTACCTCCTTTGTATTTTAGTAATTATACATTTATTTATATATATGAAAGAATTACAGTTTTGGGAAACAATTAAAGAACGTGATGCCTTAGTTCTCCATTTCTCCTCTAATGTCCCGTCTCTGAAGTTCTGGACAAAGGGGAGAAAAAGTCTCATAGCAACATAAAAATTTCCATGAATATAACTCTCTTAATAAACATTATCACCTTTTTACATAGTATGATATTAATGAATGTTTAGAGCAGTGTGGCTGTGAATGTAAAGGGACTTCTGCAGCTGGAAATCTTGCAGAAAACTCACTGTGACAGAATAGTATGACCAAATTACTAGTGTATGAGAGGAAACTTCCTAAGGGGCACACTTTCAAATTTATTCATTTATTTACTCACTATTGAAGTGCATACTATGCACTCAGCCTGAAAATCACTCCATATAAAGAAAGAATAGAGGATATCCCTGTCAAAAAGAACTCACCGACAGAAATAGAGAAAAGAAATCTATGAAGACAAATAAATATTCCCAAATTATCTCAGTTCCATGGTTTAACTGTTTATAAATTGATGAAAAAAAATGTTCATGAGGAATCAGACTAGAAACAAGAAAAGGCACCAATAAGTTCATAAGAGGAAAGGGGAATAAAAAGAAATAACATCATAAATAAAGATAGGGAATCATTAGACTATGTTGTGTATTTAGCAAAAGCTTAAATATTTCAGTATGTCTCTCAAATAAGGGGAAAGAGTCAAATCATACAGTAGTTCTGTGAAATATCAATGAATGTGAAATGTCCCCTTAAGTAATAAAGCCTCAAATAGAGCTTTAACAGGCAATACTATCGGCAATTCTGCTACTGAGAGAACAATTTGTCGCTACTAAACAAAGAATTGGCTGGAAGGAAGCAGTGATAAAGTTTGGGAGCTTCTTAAAAACCTATATCATGTGATTCAAGCAATGGAAGAAATTGTAACAGTAAGGTGGAGCCGGTGGCCACTGGACATTTTTGGGGCAGGGAGAGGAGGGGCAGTTGAAATACTCAGGCTTTTTTGGGACTTTCAGGGTTGTCCTGAGCGGCGAAGCAGCAACGGATGTAAGCCATTTTCCATCAGAATATACCATGCAGAACTGGGTGGGAGAGAGTGTGGTCTGTGATGTGAACTGTGGTCTATACTCGGTGGCAAGACCCCAGGATGTGTATATTCATTGTGGGTGTTGTACCACATGGATGAGGAATGGTGGTGTGGGATGTTGTTGGAGGTGTGGGTGGTGGGGAACATGGGAATCCCTGTAATTTCTGAGTAATATTTAGGTTATTTGGCACCCTTAAAAAAAAAATATATATATATATATAACAAATAACATTTATGTAAACAAATGCACATATATGCATTTGTATTTATATATCATTTTACAAATATTGGTATGTATTGTGAAAAATTTGATTTTTACCCACAATAAAAAAAATAAAATAAAATAAATGGAAATTAAATAAAAAAATAAAAATAAAAATAAAAAAACCTATATCATGGATGCAGATAGGGATTATCAATATTAGGCAGAGATGACAGTCATAGGATAGGTTGAATGGATAGAATCCAATTGATTCTATAGTTATTGAATGGGATGGCCAGAAGTGCAAAGTTACACATTAAACCCAGGAGACAATTTGGACAATCATGTATAGGAGGAAAACTATTTTAAGATAAATTTTAAAAAATATATGTTTTGGGCATTCTGATATATTATGAATCAAATATATAAAAGGTAATGTGTAATGCAAGCTCTATTAGTCAGCCGAAAGGGTGCTGATGCAAAATACCAGAAATATGTTGGCCTTCATAAATGCTATTTATTTGGGGTAGAAGCTTACAGTTACCAGGCCATAAAGCATAAGTTACTTCCCTCACCAAAATCTGTTGCCATGTGTTGGAGCAAGATGGCTGCTGACATCTGCAAAGTTTCACTCTCCCTCTTCCTTTTAAGGCTCTGTGGTCCCAGTTTCTTCCAATATCAGCTGTAGCCTGGGAAAATTCTCATTTCTCTCCCAGGGCTCATTTCTCCCCAGGCTCAGCTGCTCTGCTCTCTCCACAAGGCTAGCTGTAAACTGTCAGGCAAATGGCTCATCTCTCTTCCCAGGGCCTCTGCCGTGTCTAATGGAGCCTTCTTTCTTTCCTCATGTATCCGTTTCTCTGTGTCTTACCTCCCCAGGCTCTGCATCCAAAACTCTTACCAACTCCTCTGCCATGTAGTTTTGTCCTTAAGTCATCACCCATCAAGAGGACAGGGACTCAATGTCCTGGGGTGGCCCAATCAAAACCCTAATCATAATTTAATCAAGGAAAAGTGAAGCCTCTGAATTTAATACAGTCTAATACAGCCAGAGGAACAGACCACTTTACAAACACAATCCAATATCTATTTTTGGAATTCATAAATAATACCAAACTGCCACACAAGTCTAGAAATCAAGCATATTAGGTTCAATATATTCATTCAAAGAAGATATTTTTAATTGGGATATATACATATATAGTCAGTAAAGAGAGATTCCTCAAGAATAGCATTATTTAAGTAAAGAGAGGAATTACCTACCACCAGTTATGGAGACTTGCATAGAGGGTGATAACTAGTAGGGAAAAAAAAAATAGGAGGCCTCATGCAAACTATGTGAAATTAGCATGCTTAAAAAGAATTAAAAAAAAATCTGTATCCCTTTTTTGTAAAATATAATCAAATGAATTAATGTTGAAACACCAGGAAGAGATAAAATGCTTCAAAAAATAGAAGAGTATTACAGGGATAGTTTATCACCAAATATTTCTAAACTTTAAGAGAAAGAAAATCATTATGCAGTTGTTCTCTCTGTTTTCTCTCCAACTTTCTCTCACTCAGGGCAGAAGAATTCGAACTAATGCAAATTGAGTCATCAAATAATCACATGACTCATTGACATATCATCATTAAACAAGGTACTTAATTTGTTTGATTTTTCCACTGAGAGAAGTTGCATCTTTATAGACCAAATGAGCCTGCATAGTCATAGTCCAAGGTAGTTTCCTATTTCTGTTTCCTCACTTATTATAAGCATAGCATGATAAAATTTCAAGGGAGAAGAAAAATGTCTAATCAGACAAGAGTGACACAATTCATCTTCAGGGACTTTTCAGATACCCAGGAATTGAAATTTGTAGTCACCTAATTTTTCTTGTTTGACTACCTGTTTTTTCTCCTGGGAAATGTTTCCATCATCATAGCTGTGATCAGGGAAAGCCATCTAACTCTCCCATGTATTTCTTCCTGAAGAATTTGTCTTTTCTGGACATTTGCTACACCTCTGTCACTGTCCCCAAGGCCCTGTGACCTCCCTCTTGGGCTCTGGGGTCCTTTCCTACCTGGGTAGCTTTATATGCTTATTACACTTAGTTCTACTGAATGCTTTCTGCTCACAGCCATGGCCTATGACCGGTGCTTAGCCACTTACAGGCCCTTGCTCTATGTCTCCATGATGAGCCACAAACTCTGTGGTCATCATGGCCTGGGTCGCTGGAGCCATATACTCAGCCTTCCACACAGTCAATACCTTCTCCCTCCAATTCTGCAGGCCCAATGTAAATGAACATTTCTTCTGAGATATTTATCCTGTCATGAGATTTTCTTGTACTGATTTCCACATTAGTGAGAAAGTGGGCTTTGCTGTTAACAACTGCATCATCATGAGCTCCTTTGCCCTCACAATTGTATCCTATGCCTGCATCATCTCCACAATTGCTGGGATTTTCTCTGTGGATGGTACAAAATAATTACAGTTATTTTGGTCTATGAAACTGGAAGTTTTACATACTTGAGACCTGCCTCCCAATACTCCCCAACAAAGGGTCACCTGGCCTCCATTTTTTACACCATTGTCACACATACCTTGAACCCTGCTATCTATTGTCTGAGGAACAAAGACATGAAAGGTGCTCTGCAGAAACTGTATCGTTGAAGCAAACATTAAGTATTAGAGAGTTAAAACTTGTGGATTCCTCAGAAGTACAATTACTCTTATTGGACTTGAGCCTCACTTCATTACTGGTCATCTTTTTTTCCTCTGACATTTTATGCTGGTAACCAGGCCAATTGCAGGTTTCTCCCCATGTCACTGCACTGTTACTTCTCTTCCATTTCTAAACAATTCTTCTCCCTAGTGCTGAATCGGCTCCTCTAACTTAGCAAAATGTAAATAATCATATTTCTTTATATTTTACCATAATGTTGTGATTTTGAAAAAAATATCTTTTTTTTACCTAGTATATCTGAGAGAATTCATATCACTTCTTAGCTTTAATTACTACAAATTTTTATCAAATCATTCTCATGTAATGACTACCTGTCTTGTATTTTCAACTTTCTCTTCACCATGTTTATGCAAATATGCAATAAGCACATTTTTCACACATCAAAAAATGTACTTAATACTTCCCTTCAGTCACTAAACTGCCTTGCTGTTCCTACTTCCTTTGTTCAGGTGAAGGAGTTCAATTAAAGACCATGACTACTGACAGAAAGCAGGCCGCCTTGGTATGTATGGGGCAGGCATCTCTACTCTCAAGACACTAAAATAAGATCTGGTAGGAGCCTGGCCAGAGAAGCATTCTGTGCTTATAGGAGTGTATTTAGTATATGTCAGATAATGATTAACAAGGTCTGTTACAAGCAGGAATGTAAGGAAAACTGAACCATTAACCCTAAAGACTTGCTGACTTTAGTAACGTGCAAACCATCAACTATCTATTACCCTTGCACATGCACACACATATTTTCTTTGCCCTAAAGCTAAAGAAAAGCCACAATGTTTTATGCAGTGGCACTCTCCTCCCTTTGGATGGAGGGTACCCTGACCCCATCTGTCTCTTGCTTCTTTCTCATCTTTTCTCATCCATGGCACCGTTTTCACAGACCTAATTCCTGAACATCTACATTCAGGTAGTACCATTGATTATCCAATTTACCAGGCTAAACTATTTTTTTAAATTTTTCATTTCATCTTTGTTCTTTATTCTTCTAAATATACTTGGTCTATAAATTCTCTTTTTTCTTCAGAAATAAACAGTTATCTCATATATGAAATCTTTTTGCAGTGCAGGATTCTTTTTCTCTTTACTGGAATCAACTATGATGATTTACTTCAATGCTTTTCAAGAATACTTTATTTCTCATGAAAGTAGTATTTTTTTTTATCTAAACAACAGTTAATATGTTAATCTTCCAATTAGGATCAATCAAAGTGTACGTTAATGTGGCAAAGTGGTCTTAGTGCCTAGCAAATTCTCTCCTCCCACACCACCATTTTTTTCTGATGGAAACCCACGTATAAATACTTCAGAATCCCCGGTGAATAATTGAAATACTATTCTAGTTCATCTTCTGAGTAGTCCTCCTCTTCAAAGCTTTGCCAACAGAGAAACAGGTTATCTTTCTAAAATGTGGATAAATACATTCCCTGAAATAAATAAAGTCCTTCATTCACTTCTGCCACTTCTGTGATGTAAAAACTATGTTTGTGACATGATTTGTATTACCTTTCATCATATAAAACTCATTTGCATTTATCCTCAACTTCATGCACACTCTAAACCCATTACATCTCAAGACATGCAGGACTGTTTCTTCATTTTCCTACTTTACACTAAACACTACTTGGAAAACTCATCATTATTTTCTATAAAATTCAAATGCCACTTTCTCTGTGACATGCAAATTATTTTCTGTGATAATTAGCTGATCATTTCTTGGACATACAGTTCTTTAAAGGTTCTCCAAAATGTGACATAATTTACTGCTTTGTTGTTGTTCATTTTATATTAATGCCTTCCAGCAGACAATAAGAAACCCAGGACTAGATATCATAATTCTACATCATTTATTTCCATGTTATGAATCTTTTCCTCTCATACATTTCATGTAGAAATATATGTTTACAAAATATTACCAGATCAGGGGGACAACCACAAGTTGGTGGCAGAGTAAGGTGCTCCTAGAATCAACTCCTCTTACAGGGAAGTAAGTAATCACCCAGAGCTAACTAAAGAACTTGTTTGGGGTCTCCAGGAGACCAGAAGTGCATCCTGCAGCATCCTTGAAAGAGTGGAAGTAGGAAACTTCCCATCTGCAGAGAAGATTCGTAAGTAGAGCACTCCATGCCCAGGAGGCTGGTGCCCATCCTCGACTGGAGGCACAGCCAACCCGGGAGCTGTTCTATGGCTGGAATTGGAAGCTCCACTTCTCAAAAATGGGGAAGGAAGAGACAATTGAGCACCAAGTTTAGTTATTGATTAGTAAATTCAGTGGGCTGAAGTATAATCCTAAGAACAGCTAAAGTTTGAACCTGTCCAAGTCAGAAAGAGGCCAGTAGCTGCCATTTGGACTCCGCATCTGACAAGAGGGGAAGCAAGGCTGACTGCAAATCACAGTGCTGGCAGGGACCGGGTTCTTTACATCTAGATCAGATTGCAGTTCTAACCTGAGCCCCAGGACCACCTCGGACAGGGAGGAAGCTAGGGGACCTGCACCAGCTTCTCCGGGAAGTAACAGGCCACTTTGTGGAGGCCTGTGATCATCCTACTTTGGTGGCACAAGACAACCCAAGAGCTATCCTGGGGAAGGAATTGGAAGTTCCATTTCCCAAAAACAGGGGAGGAAGAGACAGTTGATCACCAATGTCAGCTACTGATTAGTCACTTCAGCTGGTTAAAATATAACCTTAAGAACACCTAAATATTGAACCTGTCCAAATTGGAAGGAGGCTGGTAGCTGCCATTTTAACACTGCCCCTGGTATGTGGGGAAGCCAGGTTGACTGAAAACCAAGATGATGGTAGAAACCAATTTCTTTCATCCAGATTGACCTGCAGCTCTAGCCTAGGCTTTTACCCAACATCAAGTAGGGAGGAAGCTGGAGGGTCCTGCAACAGCCTATCCAGGTAGCTACAGGTACATTTAGCTGACACAGACTGAATAATTGGAAGTCTACTGGGGCAACTGCAGTCATTTTGGACCTGCTCTGCATAGATTGCTACCCAAACCTGCAGCTCCATACCTGCTCCAGGCAGGAGAAAACAGGGCATGAAGCTTCATCAGTCTCTCTGAGCAACTACAGTCTAGGCCTGCATGAGTTGGATTATTCCACAGAGCTTTGGCTCTGTCCATACCCCTGGCAAAGGAGAAAGTTGGAGAAGCTTCATCGGCCTTTGGGGCACTGAAGGCAACTTAAACCTCTACAGCTTACAGCAACAACTACATCCTTGCTCCTACTACACAACCAGCAAGAGAGAAAGGGCAGGAAGCCCTAAACTAAAGAGAAAAACTGCACCCAGAATAAATACTCTAGTAAGCCAGATGCCAAGACACCAACAAGAAATTACAATCTACACCAAGAAACAAGAAGATATGGCCCAGTAAAAGGAAAAAAACAAGCCTCCAGATTACATAAAGGAGTTAAGACAACTAATCACCAATGTTTAATCAAATCTCCTTAATAAATTCAATGAGATGGTGAAAGAAATTAAGGAGATTCAGAAGACATTGGATGAGCACAAAGAAGAATTTGAAAGCATACATAGAAAAATAGCAGATCTTACAGGAATGAAAGGTGAAGTAAATGAAGTAAAACATACACTGAAATCATATAATAGCAGATTTGAGGAGGCAGAAAAAGGAATTGGTAAGCTTGAAAAAATTGCCTCTGAAAGTGAACATACAAAAGAACAGATGAAGAAAAGATTGGAAAAACTTGAACAAGGTCTCAGGGAACTAAGGAACAACAAGCGATGTGCAAAATACATGCGATTGTTGTCCCAGAAGGAGTAGAGAAGGAAAAGGGACAGAAAGAATATTTGAAGAAATAATGTTAGAAAATTTCCCAATCCTATTGAAGGACAAGATATTCATGTCCAAAAAGCACGACATACTCCAATCTGAAAAAAATCCTAATAGACCAACTCCAGGACACATTCTAATCAGAATATCAAATGCCAAAGCCAAAGAGAAAATTCTGAGAGCAGCAACAGAAAAGCAATTCATAACATATAAGGGATACCAAATAAGATTAAGTGCTGATTTCTCACTGGAAACCATGGAGGCAAGAAGACAGTGGAATGATATATTTAGGATACTTCAAGGGAAAAACTTCTAGCCAAGGATCTGATATCCGGCAAGATTGTCTTTCAAAAATGAGTGCGAACTTAGAATATTCATAGATAAACAGAAACTGAGAGAGTTTGTAACAAACAGACCCACTTTACAGGAAATACTAAAGGATGTGCTACTGTCTGAAAAGAAAAGACACAAGCGATAGGTCTCTAACAGAGTCAAGAAATGAAGATTATATCAATAAAAGGAACTAAAAGTGTCAAATGAGTGGTGAAAATAAAATATGACAGATAAAATCCAAATATATAGAATAAACTTAACCAAAGATGTAAAGCACTTGTATTCAGAAAACTACAACTCATTGTTGAAAGAAATTTTAAAAAGTCCTAAATAATTGGAAGAACATTCCATGCTCACTGATTGGAAAGCTAAATATCATTAAGATGTTAATTCTATTCAAATTGATATACAGATTCAATGCAATCCCAATAAAAATTCCACCAACATTTTAAAAATAAATGGAAAACATGATTATCAAAATTATTTGGAAGAATAAGTGTACCTGAATAGCCAGAAACATCTTAAAACAGAAAAGCAAAGTTGGGGGACTCACATTTCTGGACTTTAAATCATATTACCAAGCTACAGTGGTAAAAACAGCATGGTACTGGCATAAAGACAGACACATAGACCAATAGAACCAAATTGATGGTTCAGAAACAGACCCTCACATCTATGGTCAAGTGATTTTTGACTATTCTGTCAAACCCACCCAGCTCAGGCAGAACAGTCCATTCAACAAACGGTGCTGAGAAAACTGGATATCCATAGCAGAAGAAGGAAAGAGGAATTCTATCTCACAACTTATACAAAAATTAACTCAAAGTGAAATTCAAAAACCTAAATATAAAAGCAAGAACCATAAAGCTTCTAGAAGAAAATGTAGGAAAATATCCTCAAGACGTAGTGTTAGTTGGTGGATTCTTAAAGGAGATAAGAGGCAGATTGAGATGGGCTACTGATATTGTATGTAGAAGTTTTAATTAGCTTTACTGTAAAAGTGTGGAAATGTACAGAGTTGATGTTAACACATTATAGTGAGTAACAGTTGGTTTATAAATGGGAATGTGGCTGAAAATGGTAGTCTCGGATGTCAATGCCAATTGACAGAAAGTTAGAGAATATTCTAGGGACTGAATAGCACAGTAAACCTAGAGGTAGATGAGGATTGTGGTTGATGGTACAGATGCAAGAATGTCCTTTGTGAGTTTGAGCAGATGTACATCACTGTTGCAGGGTAGTGGGAATGTGAAGAAGCATGGAAAATATACAACTGGAGTGACCTATGGACTGTGGTTAACAGTAATAATGTAATATTCTTGCATCTATGGCAAAGATGTACTGTGTTCATAATGGGGGAGTATGGAAAATGTGTGCCAAATGTGTGCTATGAACCTGGCAATAATAGAATGATATTATCTCATAATCTGTAACAAATGTTGCACCACAGTATGGTGTGTTGATAGAGGGGTGTTGTTTGGGAATTCTGCACATGTGCATGATTGTATTGTAAGTTTACAACTTCTGTCATAAAGATATATTTAAAAATGATAATAGGTCAGGTTGGGGGAGAAATACACTAAATGTAAGATAAGGACTATAATCAGCAGTAAGAGTTTGACAATATTCTTTTATAACATGTAACAAATGTCTTATGACAATGCAAGGTGTAGGTGGAGGTTTGATGTATGGGACCCTTGTATGGTGTTTTGAATGTTTGCTGTGTAAGTTTACAATTTTTACTATACACATTGTTTACGTATGTTCATGTATAAATGATATAAAAAATAATAATAATAGGGTGGGTTGGAAGAAAATACTTTGGTTAGTAGCAATATTTTGAGGATTCTCTTTAATCATTAGTTAAAAATGTTTAACACCAATGCAAGGTATATGTGGTAGGGTGAGGTATGAGAGCACTGTATGATGCTATGTATGTTTGTTTTGTAAGGTCACAACTATTGCTGTACACTTATTGTCTAATGTATGTTCATGTATGAGTGATATACTTCAAAAAATTAAATTTTAAAAATCATGTAAAAAAAAAAACTTTACTGGTATAGCTGGATGTCTCCAGATCATATGTTACTTAGTTAATTTTTCCCATAATCTAAATATATACTCCTAATAAATACTGAATGTTTTTTGATTATTGCATTTATTATAGGCAATTAGTTTTAAAACTGGACATGAGGAGATATGTAACAAAACATCTAAAACATGATATACAAAATTTCTTAGAAAGTGAATTAACATAAGTACTATGAATGATACATTATGAGCAAGATTGTAAAGGAAAGTTGACAAAATTATAATCATGAGCAAGTTTCAAATATCTTTCATGAAAATTATTCTTCATAAGCAAAAGTAGGCATTAAAAGAGCAAAAGAAATGTGATATCCAGTGTAGTTTTTACTAGGAACAATTTTTAATGTTTGCAGGATATTAAGAACCACTTATGATCTATCCATAAATTAATACATTAGAATTGGAACATTATTATGATTTCCATGTTTAACTTGTGAAAAAAATAGTTTCTAAATATTACTGAGGTAATAAGAGGCAGATGTAAATACTGAATCTCACTTTTGCTTAACCCCATTTATTTAATAATCATAATGCTGTGTGAATGGTCAGATGTAAGGTAACTTTAGCATAGGGATAGTTGAGAACTTGTACAGGTGGAGGAGAAAAATGCAATAGCAAAATATGGAAAATAGGAGTTTTTTAAGGATCAATATCAATGCATAGTTTCGATAAAGCAAATTAAAAAAATTATTAGGAAGTCAAATTATTAGGAAGTCTGGTCTAGTCCAATAGCCTTCATTTATGTCCATACTTTATCACTGGCTATTGACATGATATTTAATAAAACACTCTGCTTTAAGATTTTTCTCCATAGAAACAAGTATATGAGAAAAAACTTGCATATTTGATAAGATTTTCTAGAAAACCATTAGCATGAAATATTGTACAATGACACTACAAATTCATTAGAATATAACTAATGCAAGGAAATTAACATTTCATTATTTTTTTCACAGAAAATGTTAACAAACATTTTGTAATAAATTATTTATATTTAAATACATTAAGATTTATATATTGCAATTAAAAACTGTAAAATTTTATACTTATAAGACCTCTATTTCATAGTTGTCAAATTATGAAAAATAAATTGTACTAAAATAAGACCCCCCCAAGTGAATTGTTTTAGAATTGAAATGATAAGAATTAAAGAAGTATACTTTATAACTTGGAATACTTCAAGACAAGCTCAAGTAAAATAATTGTAATTAGAATAATTATTTTGAATGAAGAGATTTTAGCAAAATCTAAATAGATTTTAGTTAAGATATCTAGAAAGAATGCTAGCTCTTTAAATATTGGAATACATTCAGAGCAGAGAGTAGGATGATGTCTGGGCGAGATAGGTGAGATGCTTTCCTTAATTAATGTGTGCAAAGGAGAAGGTGAAGTAGAGTGACAGAAAGGGAAATTTGGTTACAGAAGGCAAAGGAAATGAGAATCAATTTGATTTTGAATCAATTGACACATTATGCAGAAAATGGGACAAAAGAGGAAAGAAAGGGCCCACATTAATATCTTATAGAACAGCTGAAATGGAGGACTGCAGAGGCTTAATCTGTCTGGTTTCTGTTGGATTAACGTCTTTCTGAGAAGACCCTCTGAACCATTTATGAACTTTGTACAGAAATAGGCCCCAAATCTGCTGGCCAACAAAGGAAGATATCAGAAGGCATTCTGGTTCCATGGTCCAAAGATGAATCAGCAATAATTAGTTTGTTCAAACAAATATGCTTATAATGAGTATCATTTTGAGAGCATGCCTGTGACAACTATTTGATATTGAAGAAAATAAGAAAACTGTCACTAGGTATGTCCAGGAAGAGTTTGAAATAATATTTAGAGAAACAGTGTAACCATGATTCAATAACTGAAAGATTAGTGTGTCTGTATTTCACTTAAAATTCATTCATGTGCTTAAATTCTCTGATCCTATGATTATTGAAATTAATATATATCATCAGGGTTAGGAAAGAAAATGAAAAGAGAAATATGTACATTCATTAACATCAGAATACTCATTTTTGTGCATTTCTTCTATAGAATTTCTTGTTTTTGAAGCCATATATTGATACCAACAGTGGCATTTTACTTGTTAGTGATGTGCATGGTCTCACACTGGTTGTTAGCAGCAACTTATCATTTTATTTCATTTGACTGCAAGATAGCATAAGACCTAGAAAACCTCGCCATCTTCATGGAAATCCTCCACATGGATATCTCAAATTCTAGGTGGGGCCAAGGTTTGAGAGAGCTACTGTTATTAGTGCTTTATCTGGGGGCACTGACTGGAAATCTTCTATTATTGTCATTGTAACTGATCCACAGCTACACTCTCCAATGTCTTTCTTTATATGTAATTTATCCCCCATAGGTCTTTGAAGTTCAGTTACAGTTCCCAAACCATATATGATTGTATTGAGTTAATATGTTCTGCCTTTATGTTTATGTCATATAGTAATATATTTTTAGTGGTACTTTGGATGCGTTTTGTGGAAGCATTGAACAACATTTTAACCAGCCATAACCCTCAACTGGCAATTTTCATTTTGTTTGTAATGTCTGTTTTGATTGCTGTTTTTGTTCCTATTGCAAATAATCCATGTCTTAAAAATCTCCCAACAGCCATGCTCTACTTCATGGTGTCCCTGTTCATAAAGCCATCATCTATAATCTGTAGTATAGGGAGACTGGCACTGCTCTAGGCAGAACATTCAATAAATGTTTTGAGTTCCATTGCAAGGATTTTTGATTAAAAATTTTTAAAATCAAAATCTAGGAAAAGTTTAATTTACACTTGAGGTGTTCTTAAGTTTGAATTTCATCTTGTAAATGTCTACTGGTTTGTTGTTTGTATATTTTGTATTATGTACACATGCGGTAGTAATATCTCTGTTCCTCAGTCATTTATATTCAATACTACCAGTGAATAATTCATGTAACCTTCTTAAAAATAATTCCCACATTGTTAAAACATTTTGGGAAATGGTTGGGATTATTTTGAGAAAAAACAAAACAAAAATTACATCATATGGAGAAGATTATGTCTTCTGTTTCAATATATTTTTTTGGATCAATGCTTATTTATGCCTTTGTGAGGATTTCAAAATACTGGATACTGCCAAACTTGAAGTGACTAATCAGTGTGTGGGCTTAGAGAAACATATTTAAATTGCTTTTGTTGAATTCAGTTTCATACAGTATCTTGACTGAGTAATAAAGCAAATAGAATTGAGACACAACTGCAGAATGAGGAAAATATTAGGTTACAGCACTGAAATCTGACTTTAAACTTATGTTATTTCCTGATGAATTTTTACTAGGCTTTTAAAAATTGTTATCACCAATTTTATTTCTATCTCAGCATTAGGAAAACATATATTCCTGCATATATTCAATTTTTATTTTATTTCTATATTATGAAAATAGTCTACAAATCACTTAAAATATTGTCAGTGATTTTAAGGCTTGAAAAAATATATATCTTATACAATTTCCCTTCGCTTTTTCTAGTATTAGATTTATTTTTCTCATGGGAAAATACAGATTCACAACCATCCTTTATCTCTTTGAATGTATTAACTAGAAGTAATAAAATACCCCTTTGTAAACTTAATTTTCTCATTACATTTAGTTATGTAAAATGCCTCTCTTATTATTCAAAATCTTGATTTCTTCCAATGCTGTGTAATCTTGAGATGTCTCTTCAAAATCATGAAGAAACTAACTGAAATTTACTTATATTCTCTGTACCTAGGAACTATTTGTGTAGGGAGACTTTTTTTTTTAAATGCTGTGTGTATGTGTACCTGGCAAATATTTCATTATTTGTGGGTGGCTTCTCAAACTAAAAACTTCATTTTATAAAATTGACTGATTTTTCTAGACTAAAAGTGTATATGCTTTCAGTAATGAGGACGTCTGAGAATGTTGGCTTCTACTTGCCGCCCTTGTGTTCTTCCATAGTTCTTACAAGCTTTACTAAAAATTGTTCTAACATATAATGTACAAGGTTGCAGTTTATCTACTTACCTCTTAGAAAAGGATTGGTAATATTTTGGGGGGCATTCAAGGACTCACGGACAAGCATAATACCAGCTAATAGTAATAAAATCCCATATGAATTAGAATCAAACTTAATGATTATTTAGCTTTTATATAGGGATTTTCTGCCTTTTTAAATGAATAATCTTTTCTAAGTCATCGTTCCCTTCTATGTGTCCATGTTTCAGAAAACACTTAACATAATTCCTCTGCTTCCACTCCAGTTGTGACAAAATATGATTTGTGAGGTATGATTTAAATCTTACAGAAATAAAACAAATGGGATCTGCCGTCACTGTGCTAACCCCCGCGCTGCTCTGACGCTGGGCCTGGGTCGCCTCCTGTGCCAGGCACGAACCTACACCGAAGCCCCTGCCGCCCCGACCCTCGCTGCCCGCCTGGGAAAGAGGTCATTTGCCTTGGCCTCACCGATGCAGGTGGTCTTCAATGCCGTCAACGTCCAGAAGGTGGGCCTGCCCAAGCAGACGGGGGCTTTGTGCCTCCTGGCCGTCACGTGCTCACACTGCAGGTCCTGTGGCCAGGGCTGGTGGTTGTCCATGCTGAGGAGGGCACCACCTCCCAGGGCCTTGTCGGCAGCGGCTCCCTCGTGGTGAATCCCGACTCTCCAGTGCAGTTACTGGCTCAAGAGTCCCGTAACAATGGATATGTGGGAGCTGGGGGTGGCCAAGTCGAACTTGGGCAAGGCACAATCGGAGCTGCAATGGGTGGCAGCTGAGGCTGTGAGGGCAGAGATCCAAATTCGCATCCAGGACAATGAGGCCCTGGTGAAAGCCGTGGAGTAACCGCGCTGGACGCAGAGACCTCTGTCCTCAGAGCCATCTCCACGGAAGTGCCTCACGTGTGCCCCCTATTAAAGAGCAACAAGCCCGCAAAACAACAACAACAAAAAAAAACAACAACAATGAAACCTTAAAAATATAAGAGATTAGTCCTCCAGTACTCCATTGATATAAAGATAGCCCATCTAGCTGATTTAGACAATATAAATGGGAAAGGAATGGACAAGTATGGATTCAAGAAATGTGTGATTCTTTGCCATAATCTGTTATCTATTTGAAACATGGGTAGATGCTACTCCATTAATGTAAGTGAAATTTCTCTTTTCCCAATATGTTTGTACAGTTGTCCAACTATAATTTATTGAAAAATACATATTATTGTTACTGTACTACTTTACATTATCTCTGTCTTTCATGAGTGTTACTGTATAAGGGATTTGTAGTTGTGTCTTTTATTCTGTTGTTTTGTTGTCTATGTTTATTTCTGCAACCAAACCACATAAATTCAAATGAATTTAACATAAATTATATTTTGGAAAATAATAGTTAAATTGAAAACGTTTTATTTTCTCTATGACCCAAAATGTTTCATGGAAACCACGTTGAAATTGTTGACTTTAAGATATGTATTAATTAAATTAGATATATAATATTTCTATTAGAAAAGCAAATAAAGCTTTATGGTAATAATTCTGTCCAGAGTGCAATATTACTATTATGTTATCAGATAGAATTATGATTTCATGGGAAATACATACCTTATGTTTTTATTAGAAACTGGAATTAATCCAAGAGTAGAATTAGAGTAATAAGCTTTTTTTTTATTAACTAAAGGAAACATGCAATTTTTTTGGTAACAAGTATGATAAGGTGGAAGGGGTGGTTGGACAGTGGATGGGGTTGATGGTGCAGTGATGTGTTTGGGTTCAATGGTGTTGGAATATGAGGGTGAGTAGGGTGGGGGATTGGATAGGACTATCCATGGAACTGGGGGTAGGGTTGGAGGAAGGAGCAGGTAGATTCTGGGACTTGTAGGTATCTGGTTAAAGCTACAATGGTGGGAATATTCTTCTGAAAAATATGGCAAGGGAGGGCAACTGGTGCAGGGAGTTGGGAGTGAAGGAATATGTGGGATAGGGCACACTTGGCACATGCTTCTGTGGAATATGAAAGTGTTCATCTTGTTATAGTATGTTATCTCAGTAGGTGAAGACCTGCACAATAAACAAGAAATTATTAAGCTCTCATCCTGGGGATTCCAGCTATTCTTTCAGAGAGACAAGAATCTCTTGAGAACATAGGCAATGCCTAATGAAAGAATAAAGACCAGTAAGTCAAGCCCTCAATAGTCTTGCATGTAACTATGAACCTATTCTTCAAAAATTGAAATTTAGTGGTTACCATAGGTTTGAGGAAAGGGGAAGGGGAGAATAGAATAGATGGAACATAGGACAATTTTAGGGCATCGGAATTGTTCTGCATGATCTTGCAATGATAGATACAGACTATTTAAAATTTTGTCAAAACCTATTAAACTGTACACTGCAAAATGTGAACCTTAATGTAAACCATTGACAATGGTTAGGAGCAATGATTCAATACTTGTACATCAATTGTAACAAATGTATTGTACACATGTACAATGTTATTAATAGGGGAGATTGGAATGGAGGAGGGTGTTGGGTATATGGGAATCCCCTATATTTTCTATATGACTTTTCTGTAACCTAAAGCTTCTTTGAAGTTACAGTGGAAAAAATAAGACACTGAGGGAAACTACAGAAGAAATTGTCACTATATGTAAAAGATAACAGATTTTGTGGTGATGAAAGTCATATTCAAAAAATTTTATTTAATTTTTAAATTGTTTTATTTTTACTTTTATTTTTGTTTATGTATTTTATTTTTATTTATTATTATTTTCATTTTATTTACTTACATTTATTTGCTTATTTTGTGGCTTTGTTTTGTGGGGGCTTTGGATTGCAGAAGAGACACAGTTGTGGCAAAGGAGGATCACTGGTGTAGGTGTGGTGATAGGGATATGTGGGGAGGGGTGCACTTGGACATACCTCTATATCTTCAGGTGGTCATGTGGTAGTCTCTTGGTGGGTGGAAACTCACACAATAACCAAAAGAATATTGAATTCCCATCCTTGGAAGTCCTGATACATTCTCTAATATAACAGCAAGAATCACAGAGTGCAAGGGCAGTGCCTAGCAAAGGAGGCAAAGCATTACTCGAGGCCCTTGATATTGATGGCTGTACATATGCACCTTTTCTTGTGAAATTGAAACTTAGCCTAGAATTGTATATTGCCTAAGATTTACCTCCTGAAAGAATCCTTCTTGATCATCTATGGTCTCTCTCAAAGCCAAACTTAGAATATAAACACCCTAACTTCTCCCCAGCGTAGGACATGACTCCCAAGGTAAACCCCCCTGACACTAAGGGATTATTACCAAGTGCCTAGTGATTCATTTGGAAGAAATCCTTGACCAAAAGGAGGAAATAGTAAATACAATTCATTTTTTATGGCTAAGAAATTTCAAAGTGAGCCTGGAGGTCATTCCAGAGGTTATTCTTATGCATGTCTCAGCAGGATCTCATTGACTGCCACAGTAAATGTTACCTCAAACAGCAGATATCCTGGCATCTCTAGAGACATCTACATGATAGTCAGGGCAGACAATCTCAGAAATTCGGAACCCTGTCAGTGGGACTTACTGTGGAATACATGCTTCTCAATGTAACAGAGTTAGACTCATTTATAATTTCCCTGCAAATGACTCTTCTGCCTTTTTAGTTTGAGCCCTTAATGAACACTATACTCATTAAGTATATGTCCCAGAGACTTTAATCTCCTGTGTGTTCATATGCCAGTTGAGCCCTGAATCTCAGCAGAGTTGCAACACCTACTCTCCATTTCGTTTTACTTGCCCAGGAAAACTATTAATAACAAAAGAATGATGATGGACAATTCCCATTGTCTAAAACAGAGTTATCTATAATTGCAAGCAAGACAGTTCCACCCATATGCCCCCATGGGATCTAAGTCCCCTCTCAGTCAGAAACAGAATGGACATCAACATCCCCAAATCCTCAAGAATGAGGAATGAACAAACAGAATGGGGGAATGAAACTATGGCCTAAAATAGAATTAATATTATTCTAGCAACGGAAAAACTTGTATCATTGATATAAAGGCAGCAGCCACCAGAGGTTCTGAGAGGGGGGACAGGGAAGAATAGGTATAACATGGGACATTGTAGGCTCATTGGAATTGTCCTGCATGACATCGTAATGATGGATACAGGCCATTTTACATCATGTCAAAACCAATAAAATTGTGCAGTGCAAAGAGAAAAACATAATGTAAATAGATCTTACTTGGTAGCAATGCTTCAGTATATTTTCATCAATTGTAACAAATGTACCACACTAATGAAAGATGGTATTGGGGAAAATTATGGGAGGGGTAAGGGGTGGGGTATATGGGAATACCCTATATTTTTGATGTAATAATTATGTGATCTAAAGCTTCTTTAAAAATAAAGAAAAAACAATTAAAAAAGATATTGAAGATCTGTGTATGGTAGATGGTCTAACTATAATAACTGAAAATATGATGATATATGTTTCCTTGAAATTGTACTAGTGTAAGCACTATGAATAAAATATTGCTTGAGGCAGATAGAGGATTGTTAGGATATTTACAGGCAAAAAAGTGTTATAAATGCATACTTTTGAAATATTCCATTTAAACATAATAATCCTCATATAGTAAAAGAAAAGTTAAGATACCCAATGAAGTTTTTACTATGAAAAATTTCTGGTATTTAATTGCTGGTTAGTGGTAACCACCTATGCTCTATGTAAATCTTTAATAGATCATTTTATTTCATCTCTTTAAAATTTGATAACGAATAAGAATCACAATTATTATACTATTTTCCACATTTTAAAAATGTTTAGCAAACAATTTTTATATGTCCCTGAAGCAATTAGGACCAGATAAATTAACCTTGAACTCTCTTACATCCAAGGCTATTCATTTTAACCATCATGATACTCTATGAAGGAGCAGTTGTATGGTAAATTTAACAGTGGGAAACAAGTATTTCTACAAACTCAGGGAAAAAAAGCAATCTGAAATTATGGAGATTAGGAAGGAGACTTCTAATATGTAATAGCAATGCTTGTTTTTGATAAAGAAAATAAAAACTGCTTTAAATCTGTTATGGTCCATCAACATAACTCTTAGGTCAATAGTATCAATTTAATCACTAAGTACTGTTTTTTATTTTTTTTGTTTAACTTTCCAGCATATTTTATTAATGAAGTTGTAGATATATGGAAAAATCATATGAAAAATACAGATTTACTTTTCCCTTATCCCCCTCAAATATTAACAATTTGCCTTAGTGTGGAAAATGTGTACATTGTAGAAAGTTTATTACTGTACTGTTAACTATAGTCCATAGTTAATGTTTGGTTGCTCTTTGTGTTGTAAAGTTCTATGCTGTTGGTTTTTAAAATATTTTTCTTGTAACATTTATACAACCTAAAATTTACCCTTTTAACAACAAATATATAATTCATTAGTATTAATTACATTCACAATGTTGTGCTACCATTGCCACTGTCCATTGCCCAACTGTTCAATCACCCCAAACAGAAATTCACTAAACCCACTAATCATTAATTCTCCATTCCCTAGCCTCAATTCTTCCTAAAGTAACCTGTATTAGAGTTTCTCTCTCTATGTATTTGCTTATTCTAATTATTTCAAATTAGATATATCATTCACTATTTGTCCTTTGTCTGGTTTATTCCACTAAAAATGATATCTTCAAGGTTCACCCATGCTGTCACATGTATCAGAACACCATTTCTATTAATTGCTGAATAATATTCCATTGTATGTAAATGCCACATTTTATGTACCCATTCATCGAATAATGGACACTTGTGTTGCTTCCATCTTTTGGCAATTGTGCTTAATGCCTCTATGAGAACTGTTGTGAAAATTTCTGTTCAAGTCTCTGCTTTAATTTCTCTTGGGTGTATATGTTATAAGAGGAATTACCAATAATTCTATACATTATTTAACCTGTGAACCTGCTGAAATATTTTCAAGAGCTGCTACAATATTTTACATTCCCATCAAAAGGATGACTGTTCCTATTTTTTCCACATCTAGTCCAACACTTATTTTTTTAATGGTAACCATTCCAGGGGCTGTTAAATAGTATCTTATTTACAATCTTTTGCCATTTTTTAAAGTAATTTGTGTTATTTGATTTTTTTCTATCGTTGATTTTTAGATTTGTTTATATATTCCAGATTTCAAACCATTAATGTATAGGTATTTTCCAAATATTTTATTCCACTCTCTAGATTGTATTTTTGCTTTCATGAAGTTCAGTGATGAAAAAAGTATTTAATTTTGATGAAGTCTCATTTGTATCATTTTCTTTTGATGTTCCTTCTTTTGTTGTGAAGTCTAAGAAACCATTATCTAAAATTGGGATCTGAAGATGATTCCCTGTTTTTTATTCTAAGTGTTTCATATTCCTTGTGCTTATATTTAAGATTTTGTTTAATTTTGAGTTAATTATTGTATATGGTATGAGGTATGGTTCCTCCTTGATCTTTTTACATATGGATATAAATTTTTTGTTTCACCGTTTGTTGAAGAGACTATACTTTCCCAATTGAGTGGACTTGGTATCCTAGCCAAAAATCAATTGGCCATAAATATGAGCATTTATCTTTGAACTCAATTCAATTCCAGTTGTTTATATGTCTGTAGTTGTGTCATATTCATGCTTTGAAAATATTTTATTGAAGTATATAATTCATTCATGAACATATATAAACAATAAGTTATAGTAAAAGTTGTGAACTTACAAAATAAACATGCATAACATCATATAGAGGTCCCATACATCACATTATCATCAACACCTTGCATTGTTGTGAAACATTTGTTACAAACTCTGCAAGAGCATCGTCAAAATATTACTAACTATAGTCCATATCTTACATTTAGTGTATTTTTCCCCCATCCCACCATATTATTTTTAGTATATATTTTATTACAGAGGATGTGAACTTACAAAACAATCATGCACATGTTTATAATTCCCATACAACACCCCTTCACCAACACACCACACTGTGGTGGAATATTTATTACAGATTATGAGATAATATCAGCAGACTATTACCACCAACCATGGTCATGCTGTTTTGATCACTGTAGTATTTTATGACAAATTTTAAAATAAGAGACTGTGAGTCCTCAAAATTTGTTCTTCTTAATCAAGATGTGTTTTGACTATTTGGAACCACTTATGCTTCCATATTAATTTGATTAGTGGATTTTCTTTTTCTGTAAATTGGAATTTTGATTGAGATTCCTTTGAAAAATCAATTTGGTTAGGATTTTTGTCTTAAAATAATGTGTCTTCAAATCCATGAACATAGATTACACATTCAGGTCTTTTTTTCATTTCATTTAATAATGTTTTTAACTTTTCTCTGCATTAGTCCTTTTCCTCCAGGGTGAAATTATTTCCTAGATATTTGATTCATTTTGTCATTAATGTAAATAGATTTTTCACTAATATCCCCTTCAGATTGTTCATTACTATTTTATAGAAACACAATGATTTTTTTTTCTTGTTCATCTTGAACCCACCAATCTGCTGAATTCATTTAGTACCTCTGGTAACTTAATTGTGGTTTTATCATGTTGTTATGTATATAGGATCCTGTCACCTACAAATGGGGAAAGTTTTACTTCCTTTAAAAATTTGTATGCCTTTAATTTCTTTTATTTGCTTAATTGCTCTGACTAGAAATTTCAGGACAATGTTGAATAAGAGTAGTGAGAGTAGGCATTCTGGCTTTCTTCCTAATCTTAGAAGGAAAGCTATCTAACATTTTGAATATGATGTTAGATGTAGGATTTTCATATATTCCCTATATAATGTTGAGGAAGTTTCCTTCTACTGCTAGTTTTCCTAATATTTTTTTCATTATGACATACTGGATTTGTCAAATACTTTTTTGGCATAACAGGAAAGCACCATGGGATTTTTCTCCTTTCTTCTATTAATGTAGTCTATTCCATTGATTGTTTTATTATGGCGAACCACACTTGTATATCTTGGAAAAATCCCACTTGATAATGGTGTATAATTATTTTATACAGCTGTTGGATTTAGTTAGCTAGTGTTTTGTTGAAGATATTTACAACCATATTCAAAAGGGGTATTTGTTTGTAATTAAATTTGTTTATATTTTCTTGATCAAGCTAGGATATTAGGGTGATCTGGCCTCATTGAATGAATTAATGAGAGATTCTGTCTCAATTTTCTGGAACAGCGTAAACAGGATTGTTGTTAATTCTTCTTGGAAAGTTTGTTAAAATTCTGTTCTTGTGTCATGTGGTCCTGGAAATTTTTTGTTGAGTGGATTTTGATGACTGATTCAAAGTCTTACTTGGTATTGAACTGTTGAATCTTCTATTTCTTCTTGAGTCAATGTAGGCAGTTTGTATATTTCTAGGAATTTGTACATTTCGTCTAGATTATCTAACTTGCCTTACAGTTGCACATATTATCCGCTTATATGATCGTTTTTATTACTGTGTGGTCGGTGATAATTTCCCTCCTTTCATTTCTGATTTCATTTTTTGTGTCTTCTCCCTTTTTGTAACTCTAACTAAAATTTGTCAATTTTATTGATATTTAAAAGAAAAAAAAATTGTTTCCCTGATTCACCCTATTTTTTTTATAATTCTCAATTTCACTTATCTCTGCTCTGATGTTTATTATTTTCCCATTCTGCTTGCCTTTGGTTTATTTTGCTTTTCTTTATCTAGATTCTCTAGTTGTGAGGTTAGGTCTCTTATTTGAGCTCTTCTTTCTGGATGTAAGTACTTAAGTCTATAAGGTTCCTTCTTAGCATGAACTTGCTATATCCCATAAGATTTCTTATGTTTTGTTTGTTTTCATTCACCACAAGATATTTCCTAACATCTTTTTTGTTATCTTCTTTGACAGTTTGGTCATTTAAGAATGTGTTAATTTTCATATATTTTTGAATTTTCCAAGTCTCCCTTTCTTATTGATGTCTAGCTTCATTCTATTGTGTTTGGAGAAATACACACTATAATTCCAGTATTTTTTAATTTATTGACAATTGCTTTGTTGCCTTCCATGCATTAACCTGCTGAAATGTCAACATTTATTTTATATATTTTGGAGATATACTATATGTTTGAATTAATCTCTATAACAGTAATTAGGGGCCATCTTTGTCCCTCAAAACACTTTTTTACTTAAAGTCCATTTTACCAGATATTAGTATAGCTAACATAGTTCTCTTTTTGCTAGTATTGTAGTCATATTTTTCCCTTCTTTTCACTAACAGACTATTTACATCTGAATTTTAGGTGAAACTCTTGTAAACAACATATAAATGTGTCATGCTTTTTTGTCCATATGGCTTTAATAATGATTGATATTATGAATGCACAACTATGTGATTATACCAAAAACCATTGATTGTACACTTTGGGTAAATTGTATGTTCTATTACTATGTATCAATAAAATTGATTTGTTTTTAAAAAGTGGTTGTAGATCAAAGGTCTAGACTAGGGATGTAAATGTCAAATGAAACTAAACTAGAAGAAAATCTAGGGACTGTATAATATAGTGATTTTGGTGGTGAACAAAGATTGTGGTTAATCATATAAATATAAAAATGTTCTTTTATTAAAAGGTGTTAAGAATATGGTGAAAAATGGGAATATTATAGATAATCTAACTTATGGATGATGGTTAACAGTTATAGGGTAATATTTTGCAGCAATGGCAAAGAACATTTGATATCAGTTCTAAGTGTCAACAATAAGGGGGTATGAGGAGTTATGGGATTTTTACTTTTGGAGTAATTGAAACATTCTAAAATTGACTGAAATGATGAAAGCACATCTCTGTGATGAAAATGAGAGCCACTGAATGTACACTTTGAATGGATTTTATAAAGCATGTGATTGCTTAACACAGTGAATCCTGTGGGACTGTGATTAAGAGAACAAATATGACAATGTTCTGTCATGAAGCATAACAAATATATAATACTAATAAAGGTTTTTAATACTAGGGTGGGTTGGGGAAATACTCCAAATATAAGATATGGACTATAGTTATTAGTAATATTTTGATGATGTTCTTTCATAATTTGTAAAAATTATTTCACAACAATGAAAGACATTGATGATAGGGTGATTCATGGGAGTTCTGTATGATATTATGCATTTTTGTTTTGTAAGTTATACAGCTTTTACTATACACTTATTGTTTATGTATGTTCATATATGAATTATATTCCTCAAGTCGTTTTTAAATGAAAAAATTAATTAAAGCTAAAAATTTTCATCATATTAAAAGTGAAGGGAATGCTTTTAATTTTATAGGATATATCTTCCAAAACACAAACAAACAGAAAACAAACATATCATTTCTTAAGACTGCATATATTACTACAGGATCAATGTTCAAGGATATAATCACTATATATTTGAGGAAAATTGAATGACTACATGAAGACACTAAAGAGCAACTATCAAGTAATGAGATTATAGAGGGAGTTGATGCTTGGAGGAATGGGATGTCAATAAGTTTCCCAATTTTACATCTTGCAGCAAGATGGCAGTATTGAACCTACACCATGTGGAAAAACTACACTTCACAATATTATGTGCAATATAAGGATTAAAATATATGTAAGACCTGCTTGTTGATAAGATTATTTGAAATATATGCAAACATATATATTGATATTATGATATTGATATACTGATATTGAAACCATTGATATTGAAACCATATAGATATACAGTATAGATATGAAACAAAATTGTGGTAGCTATATGGCTGTGTACTCATCACACAGTAAACACCTGAATGCAGTGATGTATGACTCAGTACTAAGGGTATTTGCATCATGATATGCAAAACAATTTATATACACCTACTATCATAGCTTCCAGATATATAATCTCTAACATTATATATCACAAAGGAGAAATTAAAATATCCAAAATTATACCTAGATATGTAAAAACAATTCAGCCAGTATAATAATCACAAGACAACAATAAGGAAAGGTATAAAAGTTTTGAAGAGTACAATTGACTAACTCCTAATGGTGTAGAATGTGCATTCAAGAGTATGTTGAGTAATTTGAAATTATAAAATTTGCATTGAACACACTTAAATAAAACTGGAAATCCTTGACAGAAAGTTACATAGCACTTCTAAGAAGCATGTTGAAGCTTTCTACCTTCCTTATATTATAAAAATGACCCACTCATACCATTACTGTGAAGTCTGTGCAACAGTTATTGTAGCATTTCCTAATAGGCACTCTGCGCCAGGTATTAGTCTAAGTGGTTACATGTTCCATTTAGTCCTACTCTCAAGTGGCACATGAGGGTTGACACCATTGTTAATCTGCTAACAGGTGGAGAAACTGAATCATCAGAGATAAAGCAATGCTTTGATGATTATCCAACTCACAGGCCACTGTGCTGGGCTCTGGCACCAGTTTCTCATACACTTTGGACAATTTCAGAGGGACTGTTTTGTCATTTATCCATTAGCAATGCCATGAGTTTGGTCTGACTATTAAATATCACCCCATTCCTGAGAGCAAAACCCTGAGAATGAGCAGGAAATCTTAGTGTCCTGGGATGGGGATGACACCAGGCTCTGGGTCTTCTACTCTGCTCCTTGATCTCAAGGATCCACAGGCATTTCACCTTAAGAACCCTCAGAATATTAGGGGAACTGTGATTTTCTTTCTAAGAGATTATCCATTTAATCATCACCAATTCTTTCCATAATTTCAAAGACACAAATATATTTCAATATAGAAAAGTTCTGTTCAAAGACAGACTTTGCTTGTGTCCTGTTCCCTAACCATCTAGCACCAATTATCTCATTGAAATTACCTGTGGGCACTGGCTACTATTCGGGTCAAAGCCTGTGTTCCCAGAAATTTTCTTTGATGCTATTGGAGACAACCATTTAGAAATAAGCACATGAAATCTCTTATTATGAGGGAAAGACTCCATTCAGGCTCTTATTCATCTCTACTTAATATGCCCACTCATCTTTGCCTACAGATGAAACATCAGTGGGCCCTTACTAGAAATCCTGACTTATCTGTCCAATATAAGGAAAAACAATATTAATTTCTGATGGTGAGTTGTTAACACTTTTTACTCTCTTCTTTTCCTTTCCTCCAAGAATCACCCCATTTCTTTCTTCCACTGATGGCCTTATTTTTTTTTGAGAGAAGTTTTCAATGGGATGATTATTATTAATATAAATAAGGAAGTTACTCAAATAATGTGACAAACAACTTTTTTATTCAATGCAGTAAAAAACTTCAGTTCAAACAGTTTTAACACTATTGATTGCCTTTAGAAATTGATGGGAACACCTGTGCAATGATCTAATTATCTCAGGAGAACATTGCTGGTTATTCTCCTGCAACCTATATACTGTTTAACAATAGTTTCAGTTTTACAATCTCTATCTGTACAGAGAACTTTATGTTAAGTAACACTTCTTTTAACCGAAAATCATATTAGCAAACACCATGTGTTCACACTTCCTTAGTTCATTGTTTGCTTTAAAAATAATAATAATAATATGAATTTAAGATGGAAAAAATGTAAGTGCTGAAGGAATCACATGCTTAATCACATTTTAATGTTTAGTACTCATTTATTTATTTGCTTCAGTAACTACCATTATGACAATCCTTATTTTAATTTTTTAAAAAATATTAAATTCATGAAGTAGACCTTTTTACAAATTTTATATGAAAGGAAACTGAATGTGAAAGAAATTTATGAAGTTCTCAACATATACATAGCAAAAAAAAAAATGTAAGGGTCAGGATTAAAACATATCTTTTCCTGAAATTTGCACAGATTTAACTCTGCTATCCTGAAAAATCAGTAATTGAAGCTGGAAACCTACAATTGTTTGGTGATTGTAAAATAATTAAAGTTGTTCATTCTGTATTCCAATTGTGAAATATTGATGCATTGTTGAAACATTTTGAAGAATCTTGAAATAAAAGAGTATCATAACAAGATAAAACTTTTTTTTCTTCTTGAGATCAGTAGATCAGTGTGAAAGTGACACAGGCCCTGGCTTCCTACACTTAGCAGAGGTTCTCTCTGTTATAAGTAGTTACATTTGTCATGAGAAAATGGAAAAAGCAAAACAAATATGTGAAATGCATTAACATTGAGAATTAAAGAGTGAAAGTGTAAGCAAGTCTAAAAATGTGCATTCAGTGGATCTAAGTCAAAAAGGAAAACAGACAATTTAAACAATTTCAGAAGAAAATGTTTTCACATTACAATTAATAAGGGTTTAGCTAAGGCCATTTGTGAAAGGGAACATTATGAAGGGATTTGGTATGAATACAACATCCTTTAATGACCCACACACCATACAGTATCTTTCTATCTCAGCTTATTCAAGTTCTGAAACATGTCCAGATTTTATGGAAAAACATAATAGCATTTAATATAAAACCAAAGAATCAAAACATTTAATGTAGTGAACCGTATATTGCTAATAAAGGAATGCATTTTCCCCACAGGTAATATCTACATATCATGAGTTGAAAATGACTTTTTTTTTTTAACAGAGAAATCTATGCATCTATTTAAATTCAAGGAGTATACGGAGAAGCAAGAGACACTTATGTTGGCTTTTAGTGGGAAACATTTATGTCAGTGAAAAAGGAGAGAGAATGAAGACTGGAGTGGTGAATTAGCCATAGGAATAAATGATTCCATTCACCCCAAGAAAACAGATAAGGGAGGCATATGAGTGAAAGTATATAAAATTTTTTAAATATTGAAATTCTAAATGTATTAGGACAAAATTTCTTAGAATATTTTAAATGGACAAAGACAGTGCTCACTGATATTGAATATAGATTGGGGGGATACACAAATTTTAGTTATCTAGATGGGTTGAAACTTAGATCATAATAAATAATTCTGAGTTGAAGTTATACTGTTGAGTAAGGTCATGAATATTAAAATATGAAGCATTATATAAAATAGTTTTGAACAGTTCTTATGGAACACCTAATGATGTATATGTTGGAAATTAGTGGAGAGACATTTCAGCTCTGGATTGCCGCGGTCCAGCCGAGGCACGAGGCAGCAGGCTGAAGGTGGTTAAGGGAGTCGGCAAGAATGATGAGTCGCACACCAAGTCAAGTGAGAATCAACGACTGACTTTATTGCAAGATAAGCACAGTTTTTATATTCTAATTTTTGGCAAGCGTAAGCATTTTTTGAAGTTATGCAAGGTTGCAGACGCAATATTGACTTGAGATAAGCTATTTCAGTTCCATGGCGACAGGATGTTAACATTTTAGGAACAGTAACTTACGGTTTAGTAGTTCTTGCTCTGATGTCAAGATTAGATATGCTAGACATGTGGTTAAACTTTATGATAGGCTTGTGGTTAAACTTTATTGTGTTTATCTAAAAGGTTATCAGGATCCTAAACTATCTTCTAGGCAGTAGTTTCCTGCTTGTAGTTTACTTTTTAAAATTCTTACAAAGACCTAAAGAAATTCATTTTCTATATAGGCTTAAATTAACCAGGATTATTTGTAAGATATGGCATCATACCGTAATCATATGTACAGTTAAATTTGCAAGACTATTGTTTTTCTTAACTGTGTACGCAATAATCCTAAACTAGTTACGTTAGTAGTTAAATCATAATTTACAATAAATAGGCCTTTGTTTTCATATGCAGGTAGACAATTAAAAAGGAAAAGCATCATTGTAAAACATTATGATTAACCTGCTGGGAGAAATAGAGGCCTCGATGATATTTGGGGGGACTGTGCCTGTCTTAGGTCAGGACCGTGCTTAAACGGCTGCTGGATCTTACCCGTCATTGGAAACCATGGCAGCAATTGGC